>BQKN01064525.1:0-23760 GCA_022839385.1 Asparagus kiusianus
AATACCAACGCGAGACATTCTTTCTCGATCATCGGATATCGAGACTCGGCGCCTATCAAGGTCCGACTTAGGTAATAAACTGCCTGTTCGTGACCATTATCATCGTCTTGTGCTAATAAAGCACTTACCGAATGGTTCATCGCCTTGATGTAAATCAAGAACGGTTTACCTGATTTTGGTGCAACAAGAACAGGGGGATTCATCAGATACGCCTTGATATCTTCGAATGCCTTCTGGCAAGCATCGTCCCAAATAAACGATACGCCCTTCTTGTTTAGCTTAGAGAATGGTTGACACTTCCCGGAAAGATTTGAAATGAATCTCCGGATATACGCCAAACGCCCTTGCAATCCTCTGAGTTCTCTTAGATTTCTCGGGGGTTGCAATTCATTTATCGCCTTTACCTTGTCTGGGTCGATATGTATACCCTTGGTGGTAACGACGAATCCAAGGAATTTTCCGCTGGACATTCCGAGGAAGGATTTTGTGGGATTCATCTTCAATTGATGACTCCGCATGAGATCAAACATTGTTCTCAGGTCCTTGATGTGATCTTCTTTGCTGCGGCTTTTCACCACCAAATCATCAACGTAACATTCAACTGTTTTCCTGAGGTGTTTCTGGAAAATCTTAGTCATCGCTCGTTGGTATGTGGCACCTGCGTTCTTCAGACCGAACGGCATCACCGTGTAGCAGAAGACACCGAGGGGCGTTCTGAATGCTGTATGCTTCTCGTCGTCCGGGTGCATCTTGATTTGATTATACCCCGAAAAGCCATCCATGAAAGACATTCTCTCGAATCCACATGTATTATCGATAATGACATCCGTGATCGGGAGAGGAAAATCGTCTTTTGGACACGCTTCATTTAGGTTCCTGAAGTCGATGCAAATCCTGATTTTGCCGTTCTTTTTCATGACCGGAACGATGTTGGCTAACCAGTCTGGATGTTGTTCCTCCTGGATAAACCCTGAGTCGATCAATTTCTTGACCTCTGCCTCGATGGCTTCCATAATCTGCGGACAAAACCGTCTTTGTTGTTGCTTGACAGGTTTAGCATCCGGCTTGATGTCGAGGCGGTGCATAGCCACATTGGGGTCGAGCCCTAGCATGTCCTCGTAGTTCCACGCGAAGACGTCGATATATTCCCTGATAAGGGCAATTAACTCCTCCTTCTCATCTGATGGAAGACTACCGCTGATAAATATGGGCTTTGGGTTGTCTTCATCGCCCATGTTAATTTGGATTACTTCGTCTTCGGTGGGTGGCTCTCTTTGTTCGAACCTATCACCATATTGCATGTTTAGGTGATGAACCCATGGGTCCTCCCACGTTGGCATTTGGTCGTCGTCCTCCAACGTAGACGGATCAGCTGTAGTCATGTTCGACATTAAGGCCTTGAACATTTCTCCCAAACTTGTGTCGGAATCTTCAACTGACGAATCTAGCAAGTATCGATCCTTGGCTTTGTTAGCAATTTGATCTATGATTTGCCAGCCACATTCGTCATCTAACGAAACGTAGCCTAAGCCCCTCTTGTGACGATAATAGCCCTCCGGTTTACCCTTTGGTACATATGCCGCTTTGACTGGGACACGGGAACCTCGATCGAAGTATAGACCTTCTCCGAGTGTGAAATCATATCCTTGTCTTTCCATGAGCTTGCGCGCTTCTGGACTGTACTTAGATAAATGTAAACCAGATTTGTCACCATCTTCATCCTCTCTTAGGAAATGATCCGGCACCGGAAGATTTTCTCCTTTACCGAAGATCATTTCTTTTTGTCCCCCTATTTTGGCGGGAATAATCTGAGTTGTTCCGAAAGAGTGTTGGAGACGCTTCTTCGTTACATACGACGATCGGAGCGGCATACATAATTCGGGATTATCGTATAATCCCTTTATCACATCATCAAACGACAAGGAGTACTCTAAACCATTATTTATTTCAAGCTCGGCAAGTTACCAGTTACAACCGCCATCTGACGACTGTTCGTCGTCGAGATTGATTACAAAGGGTACAATGTCATTAAAAACAAAACCACCATTGTAATCGAATCCGGCCTCGGAATCAGCTTCTTCTCCGCTGTCCGTGCCTTGGACCGATGGTTCTGTATCGGATTCGTTACCATAAAGGAGAGAATCTGTGAAGTAGTTCTCGTACCCTTTGAATGGCTGCTTATCCGCGACCACCGTCCTAACTCTTCCATCAGTGTCGACATATTTCAAACACTGATGTAGAGTGGAGGAGACTATAACGTTACTATGGATCCAAGGCCGACCCAATAGTAAGTTATAGGATGTCTCAGCATCAATCACGTAGCACGTGACCTCCGTCTTTAAATCGCCCATTTGGCACTTTATCCGGATTTTACCCAGAGGTCTTGACCCGCTGGTGTTGAATCCGTATATGACTGTGCCTGTAGACGCCAACTTGCTGACTGGAATGCCAAGGCTGTGCATCAGTCGAAGTGGCATAATACTCACAGCGGAACCCGGATCCACTTGGATTCGGTTAACTTCGCTGGAGCCAATGTACCCGACGAAGTACAGGGGCCGATCATGATTTGAATTCTTCGTCTGCATGTCCTCTTTGGTAAAGGTGATGCAGGGAATGTTCTTGGCTGCCACATTACACTGTTGGGCTGACAGTTCCAGTTCCTCGGGCGCTGGTTTGACTCGAGTAAGGAACACCTCTGAATCGGCCAGGGCTTCTTGCAAGGCTTCTCTAGTTTCCTTAGATAGCCGCAGCAATTCATAAAGTGTTATCCTTGCTGGAATGTTGGCTAGCTGAGCCATGATGTCGAAGACACGCGGATTTTTCGAACTTCCCGGTTTATCTCCTCCAATTGGATGACTGAAGCGAGACTGCTTCGGGTTCTGAACCTCTTGGGATCCTTTGTCTTTCTGTTTATCTGCCGGCTGTCGTCGAACATCTTCAGCCGGTTTGGGAATTGGGATCACCCCCATCTCTGTGAGGGTCTTGGCTGGTCCCTATTTTGTCACCCCTAGCTTAGCTGCTTGTTCATTATGTGACAGATAGTTGAAGTGGTATTGGTTCCCGCTTCTGGTGGTGAAGACTTCTTGTTCATCTTCAGAAAGTGGGAAAGCTAGGATTCCTTCGTCATCTTTTCCTGGGATGGCGGAAACTCCGTAGCAAGACTTTCCTTTCCCTTTAGATTTCTTCGTGGATGACGATCCGGCCCATTGTTCATCTTCAATCAGGTCGGGGTGAACCCAAAGGATTTCGCCGTTCGGGGCCGTGTGTGGCACTAGTCCCTTTTGGCGCTGTCCGTGCGGGTCGTCATTTACCGTCTTCATCCCAACTTTGGTGACACGCTTCGGCTCAAACCAAGCTGTGGGTACTGACCCAAAACTGATCGACACCGCATTTGCTCCTACATTCTTGGCCGGTTTCGGAGTTATGACTCCTACATCGATCAACGCCTGGATCTTGTCCTTGAGGTGGTAGCAGGACTTCGTAGGGTGGTGGACCGCTCTGTGATACGCGCAGTACCTCGGGTCCGTCACTTTAGTGGCCCCTTCATGATCCACAATCGCCGGCAGCTGGATCTTGTTGTTCTCCAACAGATATTTGAAGATGCCGGGAACTTCGTCATCTTTGAAGGAGTAGACTTTGGGAAACCTCGGCTCCGAAGACTTTTGCTTCTGAGACCGCTGCTGCCAATGTGGCTGCGATTGCTGTGGAGCTCGTTGCTGCTGCTGCTGCTGTTGCTGAGGTTGCAATTGAAAGGTTTGGTTAGCATCAACAGCATTAACCTGAGCTTTACCTTTTCCTTTCTGGTTGAAGTTCTGCTTCGGAGGGTTTGTAGCCGGTTGGCCTCTCTCCGCCTTCTTTCTCCTGAGGAATCGCTCAGCTTGCTCGCCTCGGACCTTCAAGTCCTTCCATGTCTTGGATGGAGCTGTGCCCATTGCTTCCAAAACATCCAGCGAGAGGTTGTTGTGGCAGGTCTGAAGAATGAACTCCTCGCTGATCGGGTCCCGACAATTCATCGCCTTATTCCGGAACCTTTTGACGAAGACTTCGACCAATTCTCTGTCCTTCTGCTTCTCATCGAGCAATGTCCCGATAGAGATTTTAGTGTCGTCGTCGAAGAAATTCGCAAGGAATTTAGTCTCCATGTCGTCCCAGCTGTTTATGCTTCCTGGCTTGAGGCGACGATACCAATCGAAGGCAGCTCCGCGAAGAGTGCCGACGAATGACCGCACCATCAGAGGCTCATTACCCGAGATGACTCCCAAGTGCGATTTGAAATAAATCAAATGCTGAGTTGGTGAACCCATCCCATTAAACGGCGTGAAGTTAATTAGACTAAACTTTGCCGGATATGGGATCGATTCCCACTCTCTTGGGTAAGGACAGGGAATGCCCGTCTTTTTAGTCTCTTGAGCAGAAATCAATGTATTGATTTTGCTTTCGAGGTTCTTAATTTTCAGGCTTTCACCTGTGTCTTCACTAGCATTATCGTTACCATCCCCTGGGTTAATGGGAGGGTTATTGACGTTGCGAGCTTCATTTGTATCCTCATCTTCCAAGTTGTTCTGGTTTTGACGACTTGGTTCCCCTTGTTGGTTCCTTAACGCTTGGATCTGTTGGTCATGCATCTCTCTCATGTTCTGCATGGCCATCTGCATCTCGAACCGAAAGGTTTCCTGTTGTTTGGCAATGGCATCTTCAAGCATCTTGGCCACTTGCTCCGCGCTTATCATGAACGACTCGCGGGGTTGTCCTTCACTGGACACAGTATTGTCAGACGCAACGGCTGAGCCAGCGTCTGATTCTTCATCTTCTGAAGGTACTCTTGTCCGGACCCTACCGTACGTTCCTCGCTTGATGGCCCCAGACTGTAAATGGGTCCTGGGTCGGGATGCTTCTGGAATCATCTCGGGGTTATCCTGAGCCGATGTTCCTCTGTTGGTCATGTTGACAGTGACCCTTGAATGTTCACCGTCTTCGACCATCGTTCTTTTTCTTCGGAAACGCCTGGGCTTTGGTTTTGGCGTTCCATTGCTGAGTCTCTCGAACACGGAAACTCTTTCGGGGACTGTCTTTACACAGTTGCACTCAGACAGTACTGCCCGAATGAGTTTTGAACACGGACATTGAGCTTCAAACCTCTGAGGGCTTCTCTTTCTGAATTTGCTCGTACCCGCAACACGATAGTACAGCTCGTCCGTTTGAAAGTCGGAGCAACCTATCGTGTGTGGGCACGATTTCTCAGGTATAATGTCATCATCCTCGGACGACAACATTTCCTTCTGAGGATTAATTGCCTTTTTCGGGCTCTCGAGAGTTATACGCCTCGAAACGCGTCTTCGTGGACGTGAATCTTCAGCGGAATCTTGCACTTGAATGCGCAAAGTTGTGCGCTTGGGTGCCACAGTTTTCTCCAAGTGTTGAGGGTTGCGGCGACCCCCAGCGTGTTGCATTGTTGTGGGCTTCTTCATTGGCCCCAAGCGTTCTTGAACTGGAGCTTTACCTCGTTCCTTCGGAAGTGGACCGAGTCGCTCCAGAACGGATTTTTTCTTCTGGGATGGTCCTACGGGATCTCCCAGGGCAGTTGCGGCAATCACCGGCTGTTTGGGTTGCTTTGCCGGGTGTTGAATCTTTGGAGGCTGCGGGTCTTGCTCCTTAGCCTGAACCGCTTCAGACTTTGGCCTCCAAACTTTGCAAGTTGGTGGCGGCTTCTTGACCACCTCCTTCTGCAGCTTCCGACGGGCTTCTTCAGCTTTGGCCCGTGCTTGCGCCGATAACGCGCGGCGTTTGCGGATGCGCTCCTCCAAAGTCGAGCGATTCCGTTTGACACGGACCCACTCCATAGTTGATGGTTTAGAGGAACCACCCTGCATTTGCTATTGAGGCTGCTTGCCTCGTTTGTTCTTCAGATCCGCATGATAACGGACCCCGTCAACGGACTCCATGGCCTTGGCGAATTGCTTCGCGAGGCGTTGACGCTGCCTCTGGCGGGCTCTCTTGGAGAGAGTCACCACGCCTTCAATGGCGGATTTGACCTTCTTTGAGGTCGGTAGGGCCTCACTCAACGCAGCTTCGGCGTCGATTGGGGTGAGGTCGTCGTTGGTGGCTTCAACTTCATCGCACCAACGCACCTTTCTCCTATAGGAGAGCTTTTGGGACTTCTTGGACTTGGGGGAGGAGGTAGATCCGGACGAGGAGACGTATTCCTCGTACTTCTGTTGGTCGAATTCATACTCGACCTCCTCCACGACCGGGATCGAGATCCGCGGCTGCGACGCTCCAGCTTCGGCAGCGAAGCTGTTGGCTCCCACTGTGGTCGCCAGATTGTTCGCGTGGAAAATCGTGTTCTTCTTCATTGAGGATTCCATTACAAACTTTGAAAACAACTTTATGCGTTTTACAAATATCCGGTCTTTTTATAAGAGTCGGTTACAATGGAGATCGAAATAAAGAAAGAAACAAAAAAAAATTACAACTTTCCTTTGAACAGATCGCGAGCTCCTGTTTTGCGGTCGCTCGCTTTGTGGGGTTCTTTGCCTGCGCCGGGGTTATGTGCCGTGGACCACCGCGTGATCTCGATCCAAACAGATCTACGACGTATTACGGGTACTATCTCGCCAAGGAGATAATAGCCGGGAGGGATCGTTTCGCCAAGGAAACGACCGCTCGAATCTCGGGATCAAAGGCCAAGCTTTGATCCGGAGTGTAGGGACGTAGATCTGAGGATTAGCTTCTTCGAACTCCTGCCTTTTTTGTTGGTGCGGGTGCTCGCCAAAAACCGAATCCAAGGGTCCAAGTCTTCAAGCCTTCAAACTCCGAGTTGAGATGACAATCCGGCAGAGTTTCGGCTCTTCAGAAGTTCAACCAAAAGTCCTTCAAAATGAACAACCACCCCCCCTATTTATAGCCTCTCTGAACTGTGCGTTTGTGCACAAGAGAGAGGGGGGGGAGTCGGGGCACCCCAGGGTGGGGCGGGGCTCGCCCCGCCCCCCCGCGGGGGGTCGGGCCGTGAGCCGAGCCCCCTCGGGGTGGCTCGGTTCTGGCCGAGCCACCCTGAGGTGGCTCGGCCTTGGCCGAGCCACCCTGGGGTGGCTCGGCCACCGAGCCACCCTGGGGTGGCTCAGCTTGGGCCGAGCCACCCCGGGTTGGCTCGGCTCGAGCCGAGTCCCCAGGTGTGTTTCGTTTTCCCGTTGTTCGGTTGTGTCCGTGATTCGGTTGTTCGTTTGATTTGTTCGGGTTCTTGATTTGATAGCCCGAGTCCTCATTTGACAGTAAATCCGCCTCGGTGTTTGAGTTCAAGTCCGTTTTGTTGTTGGACGACTCGTTAACTTTCTGAACCGTTGGATTGGTTCCACACGCGAACGCATCCCATTGCTTGCGTGCCTCATCGCCTCGTTGGCTTGTTTCGTCGCTCGAACATCCGTTGATTTGTCGGTTCCTTGTGTCGAGCTATGCTAAGGGACCTATAGGCAGTTTTATACGCCTACAGGTATTTAAACCTTTCTTGGATCGGTTTGTTATGGTATTTATTGATGATATTCTGATATACTCAAGAAGCAAGGAAGAACATGAAGAACACTTGAGACAGGTGTTGTACACATTAAAAAGAGAATAACTGTATGCGAAACTGAAGAAATTGAATTCTGATTGGAGGAAGTAGCATTTCTTGGTCATGTAATCTCGAAGGAGGAATTTCTGTAGACACTGAAAAGATAAAAGCTATTGTTAATTGAGACAGACCAACTAATGTGACAGAAATCCGTATTTTTGTTGGTATGGCTGGCTACTATAGAAAATTTATTGAGGGATTCTCCCGTATTGCTTCACCTTTAACTCGTCTTACTCAGAAAAAAGTTAAATTTATTTGGTCAGAATGTGAGAAAAGTTTTCAAGATCTAAAATGTCGATTAGTGTCTGCCCCAATACTTGCATTACCCATTGGAGACACAGGCTTTACTATCTATAGTGATGCCTATAGAAGAGGATTGGGATGTGTACTTATGCAAAATGAAAGATCCATAGCATATTCTTTAAGGCAGTTAAAGCCTTATGAACAAAACTATCCCACTCATGATCTTGAGTTAGCGGCAGTAGTGTTTGCTCTCAAAATTTAGAGATATTATTTATATGGAGTACATTATGAAATATATACTGACCATAAGAGTTTGAAATATATATTTACCAAGAAGGAGTTGAATCTACGGCAAAGAAGATGGTTGGAGCTTCTGAAAGATTATGATATGACCATCAATTATCACCCTGGCAATGTAAATGTTGTTGCCGATGCCTTGAGCCGTAAGAATTCGTGCAATCTAGCTTGTCTAGTTACTTCTCAAATAAAAATATTGGAGGACTTGGATCATACTGGAATTGAAATTAGAGTCTACCAAATTGGAGTCAAATTAGCAAATATGGTAATACAACCTTCTTTGCTAGATGAAATTAAAGCAAACCAGCAGAATGATGCTCAACTGTTGAAGATAAAGAAAGATGTGGAAGAAGGCACTCGAAGAGAATTTAAGATACATAAAGATTGATCATTGAGATTTGGAACTAGAGTTTGTGTGTCTAATATACCAGAGATAAAGAAAAAGATTCTAAAGGATACACACTACTCTTTGTATACTATGCATCCTGGATCAACAAAAATGTATAAAGACCTGAAGAAAATATATTGGTGGAATAATATGAAGAAGGAAATTACCACCTAAGTGGCAGAATGTTTCACTTGCTAGCAAGTAAAGGCTGAGCACCAAAAACCAGCTGGATTAGTCTATAACTTGGACATACCAATGTGGAAATGGAAAAAGATCACCATCGATTTCGTCACTAGCCTTCCAAAATCTTTGAGAAAGAATGATGCAATATGGGAAATTATGGACCGGCTGACAAAGTCAGCACATTTTTTTACCTATCAATATGAATTTTTCATTAGAAAAGCTGACTAAAATGTACATTAATGAGTAGTAAGGTTGCATGGTGTACCAATATTAATATTTTCTAACCAAGATCCTAGATTCACATCAGAATACTGGAAAAGTATGCATAGAGCTCTGCAGATTAAACTAAATTTCAGCTTAATTTACCATCCACAGACAGATGGCCAATCAGAATGGACAATTCAAACACTAGAGGATATGATGAGATGTTGTGTACTGGAAATGAAAGGATCGTGGGAAGATTATCTGCCTTTGGTCGAGTTTGCATACAATAACAGTTACCAAGCTAGCATTCAGATGGCACCATATGAACTTCTTTAAGGAAGAAAGTGCAAGTCTCCTATTCATTGAGATGATGTTGAAGAAAGGAAACTTCTTGGACCAGAATTGGTACAACAAGCAATTGATAAAATTCAATTAGTTCGAGAATGTCTTCGCACAACACAAAGTTGTCAGAAGAGTTATGCTGACCAAAGAAGAAGAGAATTGGAATTCCAGGTGGGCGATCATGTTTTCTTGAAGGTTTCGCCTACCCGAGGAGTGAAAAGATTTGTAATCCAAGGGAAGTTAAGCCTGAGATTTATTATTCCTTTTGAAATTCTGGAACGCATTGGTCTAGTGGCATATAGAGTAGTATTACCACCATCTCTATCTGGAGTTCATGATGTATTTCACATATCGATGCTACGAAAGTTCATTCAAGATCCAAATACAATCATTGAGATATCTCTAGTAGAGCTCAAACCAAACTTGACCTATGAGAAAGACCAGAACGTATTGTGAATTATAAGGAACAGGTGCTTAGGCGTTGAATAATCAAATATGTGAAAGTTCATTGGAAGAATCACTCTGAAAGAGAAGCCACCTCGGAGATGGAAGATTCTATGCGAGAAAGATATCCAGAACTCTTTCGAGATATAGCTATGTTAAGTTTCAAGGACGAAACTTTTTATTAGGTGGGGAGAGTGTAATAGCCCCAGATAAAAATATGTATATACATATAAAAAATGATAAAATATATAAATAATAATAATAATAATAATAATAATAAAATCACATGCCGGTGTTTTTTTCCACTGCTCATCATGGCGATAACTCTTTTCATTGACTCCCAACAGTATTAAAGGGGAGGAAAAAAGGAGAAATTAGTGTTTAAAAAATAAAAGAAGAAGAAGAAGAGGAAGGAGACAGTGAAAGGGAAAGGAAAAGAGAGGATTTCATCTAAAATTCAAGTTAACCCAAAGGTATAAACCCTTCCCTTTGTTGATTTCTGGATTTCATTTATTGAGTTCTTAAAAAAATGAGAGAGAACTTACCTGACCGTCGACGACCCAACTCGCCATAGGGGGGTTCGCCTCGGGTGGTTGCTCTATCGGCAGTGCTCGAGAAGCCGTGCCACCTTTGTTAGACCCTAGAGGGAGGGTGATTAGGGTCTTATGCTAATCTAATCCGATTAAAATGACAATTAAAACTAATTAACAAATGTATTCTTGCAAGATAGATATACAAAGAGTTATGTGCAAGAATATGCAATATACACAAGGTGATATATCCTATATGATAGAAATATATGCAAGGATATATAAACAACACAAGGGTAAACAATCTAAACAAGATAGTGGATGAAAAGAATGAGCAATGCACAATTGGCGATATAAGATAAATGCAAAAACAAATACGCCAAAGACAAACTCAAACAAGCAATATGATCACAGAGTTCGGACCTTCCGTCCTACGTCTCCGCTCCCCACTCCCGGGGAGAAATCCACTATCACAATCGGGTTTTCTACGCTCACCCGAACAACGTTTACACCTCACAGTATCGGCTTTCAACGCTCACCGATCAACATCACTCCTCACACTCAGTTTTCTAGTTCACCAAAAACTTCACAACACACTCGGTTTTCTAGCTCACCGAAAACCTTACAACACTCACAATGTAACAAATATAAATTTGTTCTCTACAATAGATGAGAATACAATTAAGCACAACTCAAAGTTACAAACTCTCACCACCCAACTATACTATGTATGTAAATACTAAAAGCTCAATGTGGGTGTGTGTAACAATGAGTAAAATAAAATCTAACTCAAATAGCAAATTAGCAATAATAAGAATATGAAAATCAATAATGAAATTGCTAGAGAAAAGAGTTAGAAAACTTCTCTAAGAACACAAAGAAGAGGATGAAGGGGATTGAGAATGAATCCCCCAATCTGCAGTGAAAAACTTCCTTCTTTGTAAACAGAAACTCAATCTTTTAAACAAACGGTAAAACCCTAATCCCTTGGTTTTAAAACACTTGTTTAACCACTAAAAAGAGATCAGCAATGGGGTATTTATACCCACTAAAGATCTCAACAAAAAGCCAAAACCAAATGACAACAAAGCCCCCAAGAGAACAGCTCAGAAATAGTCGTTAGTAGCCAACGGCTATATCGTCGGTCGACCGGAAATCTCGTCGGTCGACCGATGGAGCTTTCGGTCGACCGGACCAGTCGACCGACAGACTCTCTGTCGCCCAGTGAACACATGAAGACAGGATCGGTCGACCGATGCGGTCGACCGAAATCTGATACACTAAAAACAGGTTTTGAAAATAGATTTTTTGACTTTTGAAAATTTGTTAAAAATAACAAATGAAGTCCAAAAATTATGAAACTTTGGAAAATGTATATAAACATGAAAACGAACATGTTACAAAAAGAATTTTCCAAATTGCATTTCCCATTTGTGAAAAATCATCATTTTGCAAAATGGTTCAAAACACGAAAATATAAACGTGTGAATTTTGACATTTTGGCTAAACCATGTTTTGAAACTTTGCACAATGATTATATAGACTTAATAAAGTATGTATATGATTATTGTTAAGTCCAAAAACTAAGAATACAAACTTTTCACAAAATTACATATTCTATGCAATAAATACCAAATCACAATAGTAAATATGAAACATGTGATTTCATATTTATAAACATGAAAATGCAAAACTATGTATGTATATCTATAAACTATATATATGCATAGAAACCAAAACTTGTATATATATATAACTATATATATATATGATGAAACCAATAAAATGTGTGTGTATAGATATTGAGCTTAGAGTATATAACACACATAATATAAATCCTAAACTATATTACCCAAGCTTGATCTTGATCTTCATTGTAGCTCAACTTGGTACACGTGCGGATGAAGCTTGAACTTGATCTTTAACTTTGAATAGCGTAGGCTTCTCTGCACAATTCCGCCAACCTCCATTTGATATCGTCGTTGAAGCGCTATTCCATCCATCCTCTAACTACGTTGTTTGTCTACAATAAATAGAAATGCACAAATACTAGACAAACAACATTAGTGGTAAATTGTTTGTTAAACATCATCAAAACAAGAAGGCCAACAACCTTGGCACCACGGAGAGAGAGAGAGAGAGAGAGAGAGAGAGGAGAAGAAAACCAAAGGGAAAAAAGGAACCAAAGAAAAGAAAAGAGGAATATGAAGAATCGAAAAGCTGGAGGATTTGATAAGGGGAGAGGGATAATTTTTAATTCACCCTTGCATTACAAAATAATTTCACATAAGCCCACCTAGCTCATTTAATACAAGTCATGGCTAGGAAAAATTCCCTTAAGCCCCTGAACCATATAAAAATTTCGAAAATACCTTAGTAATATAAGTTATGGTTAAAAATTTCGAAAATACCTTAGTAATATAAGTTATGGTTAAAAAAGGTTAGTAATCTATGTTAGGTCCCTGTCATTTACTCAATTTGCAAATAAGTCCAATCTGAGGAATAAACAATAACTTTTAGACTTGATAAATTCCCTATAACCCTCTGCATTATCATAAATTACTAGAAAGTTCAAAAGCTAGTATACGAGAGTTATAAAATTTTGATGAATTATTAAAGATAGCAATAAGCTCATATGTAATGTAGAATTTAATTATTATTGATAATATTTGAAATTATTAGGCTCTAGATTATGAATTGATTTACCTATAATATATGTTGTCTTGAATTAATAATTAGTCATATATCTTATATTATAGGATCTGGTTGATATTCAGGAGAATGATATTTTGGGAAAGTCGTGTCCACTTAAGGTGAGTTTATTTCTCACTAGTATTTTATAATATGAAATTGCATGAATATTATATTTGATTTATCTTATAACCAAAAAATAATATATCATTTTCATGTATATAAAGATTTCATCTACCTTTGTAGTGGCGTAAACCATAAATATGATATTGTTTCGTACAAGATATGAAAAAATCAATTTGATTTTATATGAACTATGAAAAACGAATTTGGCGCTCATGCAGTTTCAACTAATTGTAGCATTGCTTTATCTGAAAGTTTTTGATGAAGTATTTTGAATGTATTTCAGTGGTTTAACGGATTCAATGATTTTCTGTGACTTAGTATCTGATAAAAATAAAGAAAAATGAAAATTTGTAAATTATTTTAACTAGGATAAGAAGTTTTACTTGTCCACTTTATTTGAAAATATCTGTAAATTCTGATACGCCAAGTATTACTCATTTACAAGTGATTCTCGATGTTTTCAAACCCTCTAAAAGTCCACTATTGAGTAATTTAGCCTGCCATATAGTGAATGCACCTTATTTGGCCCCTCTGTATTGGCCCTTCTATATTGACCCTTCTGAAATTTGTTCAGGCTCCTCTGTATTTGGCCAGAAACCTATGGCAGTGTTAGGTGCATTCGATTCCCGGAAATTATCTGTTATGTGATGCGTTTTACGCATTCCTTACTACTGGGCTATAATTCGTAGCCTTAGTGTGACCTATGAGGAGATTTTTATATTCATGAATAACTCATTGAGAATTAAGATTCTTATAATTGACTGTGAAATTGAGAAAACAATAATCCTCTCGTTTTGTATCAATTAGTAGTTATTTTCCTTCTTAATGTTTACCTTGATTCAAAAAGGGTTTGATTTTAGGAAATATCTCAGTTGGACATAAGAAAGAAAATATAATTGTTGCATTCTTTCTTGAAGACGACAATATTATGATATTTGGATCGTAATTGGTCATTTTAAATTTTTGATGCAAAACTTATAATTCGTTATTCTGAGAATTATTCTTATTACTATTTTGTTAGTTATCTAGGAACTCTAGTGGGAAATGTTCTCATTGAGCGCTAGCTCACCCCGTTGTTTTTAAGTTTTTTTAAATCTGGTGTAGCTTCATACCATTCCAGCTTTTGGTTGTGGCGTTTTGCTCAGAGGCGTTATATGAAAGCCTTCTTTTTTAATGTTACATACAATCAAGAATTTGCTTTATTTTGTGTAATTCTTATAACGGTGAGCTCGTGGGTTATAAGTATAGATTATATGTATATATATAGTTGCTTTGAGCTTCTATCATCAACAGGTTTATGAATATTTTGTGATAAACTATGTGATATGAAGTGACAGGCTTAACCCGTGCATAACAATTATCTCATGCACGGGTCGCTGCTGTCGCGCACCCCGTATTTTATAAACTTTCATTGTAGTTTTGGGGCGTGATAGGAATTCTATCAAAATACACGTCGTCGGGAGGCTGAACGGGCGAAATAGCCTGCGTGTTTTGCCCATGTAGGTGAAACTGTTTGTACTGGCTTTGATATTTTGACTTTATTTCTTTCATTCGGTCCTGGAATGAGGTGATTCTAGTTGTGTTGGAAAGCTAGAGAAGATACCTATGACTTTTGTCTTTTGAGATTTTTCGGATACGAATTGCATCATGGTTGAAATTTTAGTTCTTCATACTCGTGCATTCCTTTACTTCTCCTTTGGCATCAGATAATCCCATTTGACTCGAACATCGCCGTTCATCACCTTCTCTTCATCTCGAACTATGTGCTAGAACCTATAGGTAATTTTTGATGCTTACAGTTATAGCCTTTCAGGTTGCGGTAGAGGAAACGAAGATAGTGTTTGTAGTAGTGCTTAATGGCTTCACGGTTTCAGCTCCTTCAGTTCCTCCTCTTGTACAACCATTACTTGATGAGTTCACCGATATATTCCCTAAAGAGTTAACTGATGTCTTGCACCCTGTGTGTGATATTTAGCATTGCATTGACCTTGTTCCCAATGCTAATTTACTGAACCTACTACACTACCGCATGAATCCAAAGGAGAATGCCTTATTGCATGAGAAGGTCTCTGAGTTATTGAACAAAGGGTTGATTCAAGAAAGTTTGAGTCCTTGTGAAGTTCCAGCATTAATCACCCTGAAGAAATATGGGAGTGGCGGATGTGCATTGACAGCCGAACAATCAACAAGATCACATTTAAACACAAATTTTCAATCCCTCGGTTAGATAATATGCTTGATATGCTTTCTAGATCAAAGTTATTTTCTAATATAGACTTGAGGAGTGGCTACCATCAGATTCAGATCCGTCTTGGAGATGAATGGAAGACAACATTTGAGATGAAGGAGGGGCTCTATGAGTGGCTTACTATTCCATTTGGACTATCTAATGCCCTAAAAAGTACTTTCATGTGTTTGATGACGCAGGCTGTATAACCATTCAGTGACAAATTTGTCGTCATATACATCAACGACATTACTATCTATAGCAGAACTGTAAAAGACCATGTCAACCACTTGCGGGCTGTTTTAGTTGTCCTTCGTGAGAATCAATTGTTCATCAATCATCAGAAGTGCACTTTTTTTGCAAGATCGACTTTTGTTTCTGGGTTTCAAAGTTAGTGCTGGGGGCATTTATGCAGATGAGGAGAAGGTTCATGCAATTCACAAGTGGCCAACCTCAAAGACACATAGATCCGAAGCTTTCATAGGTTGGCAACATTTTACTAGTGTTTTATTCACCGCTTCAGCACCATCATAGCACCATCACAAATGCTTGAAGTGAGGAAAATTTCATTGGTCCGAGGAGGCTGCTTAAGCTTTCATTGTTATCAAAGAGAAGCTATCCAATGATTCAGTACTCTCCTTACCTGATTTTAAAAAAGTCTTCGAGGTGGAGTGTGATGCTTTAACAATAGGCATTGGTGCTATCATATCGCAGAAGTGTCATTCGATAGCTTTCTATAGTGAGAAGCTGAGTGAGTTCAGGAGGAAGAGGACCGCTTATGAGCTTGAGTTTTATGCTATCATATGATCTGTCAGTCATTGGTAGTAGTTCCTATTCCACAATGTGTTCGTGCTTTCTACCGATCATGAGGCCCTCAAATACTTGAACAGTCAGAGTACCATGAATATCATGCATGAGAGTTAGGTTGCTTTTCTATAGTAGTTTACATTTATTTTGAAGCATAAGTCGAGAAAGCTAAACAAAGTTGCTTACGCACTTAGCCACCGTACCTCCTTGTTAGTAACTATGAGTACTTTTATTGTTGGATTTGATTGCTTAGAAGATCTATATGCAGAGGATGGGGATTTTTGTGATGATTGTGCAACTTGCATCACGAATAAACAACCGGGTGCCATAATTATTCAGGATGAGTTCTGTGACGCCCCAGGGTTCACACAAGGCTGCAGTCCCAGGTGAAACCCGGATTGTCAAACCTGCCAAGCACCAACCACCATGCTATGACAAGTTTCACCATCACAATCACTACCTCTCTAGTGGAAACAATAAATAGGTGAAGGTACAGACAGGTAAAAATAGAAATAGGATAATACTAGATATACACAGAAGAAGCATAAGAAAAATCAATAATGAGCCCAACTGGAATAAAATAGACATATCTCTGAGTCTGAACTGAATCTCAAATACAATGAGTCACATAAACAAAGTCTCACAATAGCTCTCAACTCTATGAAACAAAATACCAATCTAGATTCTGAGATTTATCAACAACATGTGGAGTTCTACAATAACTACAAAATATGATAAGTAACTAAATGGACAACTAAGAAGTCCCATCAACCTGCGACTCTCCGTGCGCCAGACTCGCTGCCTGAAAGGAGGGAAAACAACGAGCGTCAAAGCGCTAGCGAGATCATCACTACCTCTCCCCAGGGGAAGGGGTAGGAGTATATAAGAAAATAGAATCAGTACATACATATATCAAATCATTCATATAACTCTCTATGAATGAAAAACAAATAATCAATGATAAATACTCCAATCTCTAACATAAAGAATAATCATCTCATCTCAAACTACGTCCGAGTGACCAGCTCTATAATAAGAGGATATTAACAATTGCTAAAATAAATATATCTGCCGTTCATAACGGGTGCCTCAAAATCTCAAAGGAAAATACCCTACTCGCGGGCAATCCATCTGGAAAGTAAAACTTACAACTGATCAAAAATCTATGTGTGCATCATAGTGTACTATAGCGATACTTTTGTAATGCTCGTTACTCAATCGCTCTGCGGCAATAGGATTTATTATTTTCCTATTCCGGATACATATAATAACGATACTGTTGTAATACTATTACCCAATCGTTCTGCGGCAATAGGTTTTATCTCCCTATCCCGGATACATGAAATAACGATACTTTTGTAATACTAATACTCAATCGTTCTGCGGCAAATAGGTTTTATCTCCCTATTTCCGGATACATGAATTAACGATACTTTTGTAATATTCTTACTCAATCGTTCTGCGGCAATATGTTTTATCTCCCTATCCCAGATACATGAAATAACGATACTTTTGTAATATTCTTACTCAATCGTTCTGCGGCAATAGGTTTTATCTCCCTATCCCGGATACATGAAATAACGATACTATTGTAATACTATTACTCAATCGTTCTGCGGCAAATAGGTTTTATCTCCCTATTTCCGCATACATGAATTAACTATACTCTTTCATATGTATTCATCAGCTCAACGTGCGACAAAAAGTATGTTAACACAACATAATCTAAGTGTACGTGCACATATCTCGGTGTGCGTGTCCATATCTGGTGTTCATCATTATCCCAGATGTTAAACAACTCTTAAGCATTGTATATAACAGTACAAGATCGATAAACTCTCTCAAAAATAACAAACAACAGCAAAACTCAAGAAACCTTTACGTAATATATCAATTTATTTCAAATCAGCACATCTGCAGTTTTCTGCAGAATATATCATTAGTAAATTGAGAATATCTTTCTCTGGACAAACTCTTTTTAAGAATAGTTTTTCGTTTTAAAAACTAGACTCACATAGCTATCATTTGCCACTGATTTTGCTCAGTTTGGAGTTCATATGATATTTCTAATTTCCTGTCAAACATTTTATTTGTGCAGCAGATTTTCTGCAGAACCCATCATCAGTAAATTGAGCATATCTTTCTATAGGAAAACTATTTTTAGGTATAGTTTTCTGTTCTGAAAACTAGATTCACATATCTTTCAATTGGAATTAGTTTGGTTCAATTTGGATTTCATTTGTTATTTCAAATGTCTAGCTCAATAGTATATATGTGCAGCAGATTTTCAGCAGAACATAACAAGCATGATTATTTGCACAAGAAATCATATGTAAACCTTCAATCATGCACGAAACTTTAAAACAAAGAATAAGACATCTAAATCAGATAAACAATATTTTAAATCATTTTCAGATCTTAAAACACTTCTGTAAATTCATGCTTAATCTCTTTAACATTAAAAGACATAGTCTTTATACATATATACAAAAGATCTAATTTTTATACACAAATTAATTGATTAGGCTCTATAAAACTCATTAAAAACTCTTCAAAAATATTTTAAAAAAACTAGGAGGGGGATTAGTAGAGATGATACTCGCTTGGGGTTGTAGGAAAACTTGTTAGAAGCAACATCGAAGGAGATCTCCACTCCAAAAGCCAAAAATCAACAAAACACAACTTGAAAGCCTCAAATCTTCTCCAAGAATTCAAAATAGGGTTTATGGGAGTTTGGTGGCTGTTAGGTTTCTTAGATATGATAAAAGAAAAGAATTTTTGTGAAAAATACATGTATTTATAGAGGCAAACCCGAAACAAACCTGTTAGACCCGAACCAGGAAACCTAGTCTGATTAGGAAAATACCCCTTCGGTATTTTAGCTGTAACTTTCTCATTTGACCTCAGAATGAGGTGATCTAAGACTTGTTGGAAAGCTGTTGAAGATACCTACAACTTTGGTCTTTTATACTTTTCCAAATGCTAACTGCATCGGTGTGCAAAATATAAAAACTCATAACTGGTCATTATTCCCAGATTTTCACTCTTGGTCTTTGTGCATGTTTTGTGCATTTGCACTCATATTTTCACAAATATATATTGAATTGATCTCAAATCAATTCTTATCATATCCAAACATCAAAATATATTATTTTTTACCATATAACATATTTATCATAAAATATTCAAATTTACGGGGTTTTACATTCTTCCCCCCCTTAAAAGAATTTCGTCCCCGAAATTCCACAATCGCATCTCAAAGCTTAAAAACTAGGAAAACACAATAAGAAGGTATAATTCATAATAAGAATTCCTTCTGTACCCATCTCATAGTATTAGCACAATGATATTTAAAGTTAACAACCTAGAATGCAAACATTCTCCCCTAAATCTCTAATTAAACGAAATTGGTACATCGAGCGAAATAATCCAAACAAGGAAACCCTCATGTATATACCATATATTTCAAATGATTAAGGATCGGGTGACAATATCTCCATTCTAGTGTTAAAGATAAATATAAATGTGACTAAACTTCATAGATAAAGACTACTATCAAAGCATATAAGCATAAGAATTTATCAACATCATACATGTCCAAACAGGTGTGGGTAGTCACGACGAACATCCTCCTCACGCTCCCAAGAAATCTCTTCGGCTCCTTGCCGGTTCCACTGAACTTTCACTAATGGAATGACTTTATTACAAAGTTTTTTATTTTCACAAGCAAATATGCATACCGAAATCTCTACGATAGTCAAGCCATCATGAATCTCAATCTATGGTGAATCAATCACTCTCTGTTGCTCATCATCCCGCAGATGCTTCTTAAGTATCAAAATATTAAAGACATCATGTATACTCGATATCGATGCTGGAAGATCTAACCTGTAAGAAATAGCTCCAATGCGCTCGATGATCCTAAAAGGACTAACATATCTCGGGGCAAGCTTCCCCCGTCTACCGAATCGCTAAACGCCCTTCATCGGTGATACTTTCATCATAACTGAGTCTCTGACCTGGAACTCTAAAGGTCGTCTCCTCTGATCTGCATAGCTTTTTTGCCGACTCTGCGCCGTAAGAATGCGCTCTCGAATCAATGCCACCTTCTCTGTGGTCTGTTTAACTAACTCTGGACCAATCAATAAACTATCCTCTGGCTCTGCCCAACATATAGGTGATCTGCAAGGTCTCCCGTGCAAAGCTTCATACGGTGCCATCCTGATGGTAGCTTGATAACTATTATTATATGCAAATTCAATCAGTGGGATATGGTCCTCCCAATTACCCTGAAAATCTAAAATACACGCTCTCAGCATGTCCTCTAAGATCTGATTCACCCTCTCGGTCTGACCATCTGTCTGGGGGTGAAAAACACTGCTAAATGACAACTGACTGCCAAAAGCATCCTGGAAACTCCTCCAAAAATGAGATGTGAAGACTGAGCCCCGATCTGATACAATCATCTCTGGAACTCCATGCAATCTAACAATCTCCCGAATGAAGATCCTCGCATACGTATCTGCCGTATAAGTCGTCCTCACAGGTAAGAAATGTGCGGACTTAGTCAATCTGTCCACTATAACCCAAAAAGAATCATTTCCTTTCTTCGTCTTAGGCAACCCCACTATGAAATCCATAGAAATATCTGCCCACTTCCACTCGGGAATGGGTTAAAGCTGTAGGGTTCCTGCATGTCTCTGATGTTCTGCCTTAATTTTGTTGGCATGTATAACACTTAGCAACATAATCTGCAATCCCTCTGCGCATACCACTCCACCAAAAATACCTCTTCAGATCCTTGTACATTTTCCTTGTGCATGGATGCACTGTATATCTGTTACGATGTGTCTAAACTGTCGCGAAATAAGCCATACCCTCCGGGTCTGCATCAAAACACCTCGTAGTCCTGCTAATGACGTGTCCACATAAATGACAAAAGTCGTATCACTATTTAGAACAGTCAAAATTGTTATTGTAGTCTATCTAGCCTTAATAGTCTTAAAGGCTTCCTGGCATCCCGTGTCCAAAGTAAACTATACACCCTTCTTTGTAAGGTGTGTAAGTAATATCACAACCTTCAAAAAGTCCTGAATGAAATTTCTCTCATACCATTCTAAAACTACGAACCCCTATAATGGTTCTTAGTGGCTCCTAATCAAGTACAGCCTCAACAATGGCTGGATCCACTGTTATGCCCCACCTGCTGATGACGTGGCCTAAAAATCTAATCTCTTATAGCCAAAACTCGTATTTGCTGAACTCAGTGTATCACTGATGCTTCTAATCTCGATTGTCCGCTATCCCCGTAATGCCAATAGAGGATGCTGCTCGCGCACTGTCTCCGATCTCGAAAAGATAATGATGTCGTTAATAAAATGACTACGAACTGGTCCTAACATGGACGAAAAAACCCGGTTCATCAAATCCATGAATACCGCGGGTGCATTGGTCAGCCCAAATGGCATGACAAGACCTCAAAAGACCCATATCGAGTTAGAAAATGCGGTTTTGGAAACGTTCATTTACCGCATTCGCAACTGGAAATAACTAGAATGAAGATCAATCTTCGAAAAATGCTGCGCTCCCCACAGCTAGTCGAACAAGTCATAAATCCTCGACAGTGGATCCATGATCCGGGAAGTGACCTTGTTCAACTCATGATAATCGATATACAATCGCAAGCTATAGTCCTTCTTCCCCCACGAAGAAGACCGGTGCTCCCATGAAAAAAAAATCGACTCCGACAAATAAAATCATGAGTTAACAACTCATCTACCTGAGTCTGTAGCTCCCTCCACTCAGCGGGTGCCATAAGATATGATAGGGTGCTCGGAAAATCGGTACGGTGCCTGCTGCAACTCAATGCAGGGAAACAACCTCTCTCACTGGAGAAAACATAGGTATGTCCTGAAAGACATCCTGATATACTGAGACAACTCCGGTCTCGCTCAAAACTACACCCCGATCCCGTATCATCACCTCTTCGACTTATGCCAGAAATGACTCCGTATTCTGGTTACCCTATGAGGTTGCTACTATCTATATAATCCCAACGAATGCTCACAAGCATACTATTTTAGCAAAACAGTCGGTACTGATATTGTAAGATGATAACCATTCCATACTAAGAATGACGTTGAAATTCAACATCCACAACACGACCATGACAAAGATGAACTCAAACTCATCTATACTGATAACACATCTCCTACATATACTCTCTAATAGGGACACCTCCTCTAAAGGAGTAGAAACTGATAATGGAACGCCGAAACGCTACGCTACAAGCTGATGTCTAATCATGACATCATGATAGATAAAAAAAAATGCGAAGCTTCTGAATCAACAAGATTCGAGCTGGATAAGAATTTACTATGAAAACTCTGCTCGCACTATGATCACGTGACGCGATTACATAAACTCTACTAGTGGCCGACACCTGCTACGCTGCTGGTGGTGAAACACATGGGTCCATCTGACACTGATCAATATTCTGAATAACGCAATTCTGACCTATAGGCCCCTAAATCCTCAGAATAACCGGTAGCACATCTATCCTCCGATGTTGGCCGTAACTGCTACCCTAAGATTATTGACCCTGATCTCTATCATGCTAGTCTCCTGCTGGTGTAGTGTGATAATTCTTCGCTCTATGTTCGATCTTGTTATAATTGTATCATGTGTCCCGAATCATGCGCTGATGCGGTGTCATCAAATCATGTTTGCTATCTTCTTGTAATGTCATTATTGCTGATAGTAAAAATCCTTACCCCGTTGTTGGGGTCCTCTAGATCCCATAATAGGCCTCTTGCCCTTGACATTGCCATCATGCTAGTCTTGATTTCGTAATTAACTATAGGCATATCTCACTGTTTTAAGCAAACTAGCTCTAACTGCTTGTCGAAAAAGTAAACAAAAATTTCCCAAATAAGTGATATTCATTGTCCCGACGAAAATCTAAAATCGTAGATATCCTTTGCTGCTATTCTCCGGTGATATCCTCTGTGCTGAATATATTTAAGCTCTGGTTTGGTACTGAGTCTACGTTAAGGAATTTTCACATATTCCTTTTTATTTATAAGCTGCATAAGAATCCAATGTTCCCTGCACTATGGTGTTCTCAATGTCCTACATCTTTCTTATTCTTACAGAGCCAAGCCTCCTACTCTGTATCTCTATCAACAAATGGTTGTGATAATATAATCATTAGTATTACCTCTTCCATTGGCACAATTAGTACAACGGATGGTGAAACTCCAGAAAATACAATGTGGCTCGCTACTCCCTCCTCGAGTGTTGCTAGTCTCTGTTTCTACAAACGGTGCTATAAAGTCGATCAAATACTGTGGAGTCTGCTACGGCTCAGACTCTGCTTGCTGAGCTCTCCGGGTATGAGTTTTATCTCGTTCCAATATTTATAATATCAAGAGGAGAGCTTATGATCACAGTAAGTGAGATCGCAAACATATATACATATATATAACGTATCACAATACGTATTCATAACATATAGTATTCACGCAAATACTTCAAATCAACATAAAATAATTGTCATAAAATGTTTTTTTGAAATTTTGAGATATACGCACATATTGTCCTCACTCATTCTAGGAATTCCTAACGGACTCTATACGTGAATCCTAGGAAACTCTATCCTAGCTCCACAATT
>BQKN01064528.1:0-12851 GCA_022839385.1 Asparagus kiusianus
ACACACCCACTTGAGCTTATTGTATTTGCATTCATAATATATTTGGGGTTGTGAGAGACAGTAACATTGAGTTGAGCCTAATTGAGTTCTCACCTTGTTAGAGAGAACAATCATTTGTTATATTACGCTTAATTGTGAGATCACTTTGTAATATACTCGTACACCGAGTGAGGAGTGTGTGGTGAGAGTCGGGGATCGTTCCAAGAGGAGTGGCATCGGTTGACGAACCTAGGAAGAGGTTGTAACCGAGCACTTGAGGGAGACACGGCTAGGTCCAACACTTATGTGGGTGTAGAGTGTGATTGCATAGTGTTTGTTGTGTGAGAGTTTTTGGTGAACTTGTAAACCGAGTGTGTAGAAGTTCCGGCTTCCAAACCGAATTGTGATAGTGGATTTCTCCCCGGGAGTGGGGAGCGAAGACGTAGGACGGAAGGTCCGAACTCCGTGATCATATTGCTTGTTTGAGTGTGCTTTGGCGTTCATTCATATTTATGTTCATATCTTATATCGCCATTGTGCATTGCTCATTTCTATATCATCCACTATCTTGTTTAGATTGTTTACCCTTGTGTTGTTTATATATCCTTACATATATTTCTATCATATAGGATATATCTCATTGTTCATATTGCTTATCCTAGCTCATATATCTTGTTGTATTTCATACTTGCTAGAATAACTTGTTAATTAATTTTAATTGGCATTTAATCGGATTAGATTAGCATAAGACCCTAATCACCCCCCTCTAGGGTCTAACAATTGGTATCAAAGCTTGGTGCTCTTTGATTTAAGGTCTAATCACCTTGAGTTAAAGATCCAAGTTATCTTTCTTTGCTAATCTTGTTTTGATTGCATTTGTATCTTGCTTGCATATTTTTATAATTTATGGATATGAATGATGCATCTTGTTTAGGCTATGATTCTAGTGTTGCTCCTAAATTTAATGTTTTCCCCTATGCTCAATGGTGCTTTAGATTCAAAATATTTGTTCAATCTAAAAATATCGATTTATGGAAAATCATTGATTGTGCTTATATTGTGCCCACGTTGGAGAAATCCATGTGGAGCAAACATGATAAAAAGATGTTTATTATGAACAAGCTTATGTTAGAATTTTTATTAAATGCATTTGATTCATTTATATCTAACAAGCTTGATTCCTTTGATAGTGCTTACACCTTATGGAAATTTATTGAAGCACATCAAGGGGACTTGGAGGCGATCCGACAAGCTTTGGAGGATCCAGCTTCAAGTTCATGTGGAGCATCATGTATATTGCCACTAGGCGATAGCCCTAGTGAGGTTTACGAGTTCGAACCCGATAATGATTTATCTAGTGATGAACTTGCTTGTGCTAGTGATAAAGTATTGCATGCCTACAAGAAATTGCAAAATGATTTCATTGATTTACAAAGCAAGCATGTAATTTTGAAATCCGATCATGAGTCTTTAACTTCTAAGTTTGATACTATTTCTAATGAAATATGATCCTTAAAGAAAACAATGAAAAATTAAAATTGGATCATGATTCTTTACTTTTAAACTTTGGTAAGTTAACTCATGAGAAAGATAATGCCATGTTAGAAGTAGAGAACATACAAAATGATGCTGCTTCCTTTATAAATAACTAATTATGTTCTACTTCTAAAAATGCATGTGTGCCTAAAAATAAAGATTTGAATCTTATGAAAAAATGCATTTCATCTTTAGATTCAACTTTGAAAACATGCATTAATAACCATAAGAAGCTTATGGATATGTGTGACAAGTCTAGGTCATCATCTATTCATCATGCACACATATATAGCAAAGTTTATAAGTGTTCAATTTACGGTCGTAAAGGCCATCTAGCTAAATTTTGCTATGATGCACACAAACATAAAAATGTCAATGCTCCTTGTGCATCTCATGTAGCTTCTTCAACACATGTACACACACATGCACCCATTGTTCATCATAAGCATGCTCATGTGTATAGATGTGATCATTGTGGTCGTTTTGGTCATTTGGCCGAATATTGTTTTGATTTAAAAAGAAAATCTTCTTTGCCAAATGTTTCTAGTAGACCACATGTTTTTAAATATGACGTTTGTGGTAGATATGGCCATTTAGGAAAGTTTTGTTTTGATAAGGTTTCTCATTTGCAAAATAATTTCAAAAGACCATCCATGTTTGCAAATGTTTCTAATGTTTCCCGTGCACGAGCTAATGGTCCACAAAAATAAATGGATCTCTTTCATTGCACAAATTGCAATCGGAATGGTCATTTGAGTAAATATTGCTTTGACCATGTTAGTGCACCACAGATGCCTAAGAGGGTTCATAACCCTAGGGCTTTGAGTTTAAATGATAGGGGTCATGTCCCTAAATTTTTTGGTACCAAGAGTTCTTGGGTACCAAAACAAATTTGATTTTTAAACCAAGAATTTTAATGTCTTATTTTTTCTTTTCTTGGTTTTGAAAATTATGCTTTGAAACTTTTTATGAAAACAAATTTTCTTTGATCAACTTTTTTGTTTTCGTGATTATTAGTTTCGATGTTGTTGAGAGGTTTGTGTTTAAATAACCCTCCGGAGTTATTGGGTGTTTATTTCCAAACATTGTTTACCGGATGCTAAAAATGTCTATATGGGTTGTTACTAGCTTAAGAGCTAGATATGGTTGCCTCTATTGATTTTTAAAAATCAATGATGATTTGATTTTACGTTTTTGGATTTAAACTTTGATTTATGATTTCTATTGGTTGATTTGTTTTCATTTGAAAACTTTTTGCATGATTATCATGCTCTTTTTCTTTTGATTTCATAAATCTATTTTATACATGGTTTTTATATTAGTGTAATGAGACACTATCTTCATATTAACATATTTATATGTATTCTCGTTATCTTTTTGTATGTGAGTGATATTTAGCATATTCATGTATGCTTGCTCACATGTTTTGCCTTGATCTTTATTACATATATTTTCTATATAACATTTTGATAGGGGAAGCAATCCCTATATCTTTCTATGTGTTATACTCACCTATGCTTATTGATAGGGGGAGCTTTCGCTCTCTTCATCCCTTTGTCCCCTTTTTGATGTTGTCAAAGGGGGAGAAATATTGTGAGTATATCTTCTTTTATTTATATGCATGATATATTATACTTTGTATATTCATTTCTTTTCATGCATATATCCTTTTTGTAAATTGTTTGTCATCATCAAAAAGGGGGAGATTGTTGGCCTTCTTGTTTTGATGATGTTTAACAAACAATTTACTTCTAATGTTGTTTGTCTAGTATTTATGTTTTCGTATTTATTATAGACAAACAACGAGTTGGAGGTTGGATGGATTGAGCCTACACAATGATATCTAATGGAGGTTGGCGGAATAGTGGAGTGAAGCCTTGCAATTCAAAGTTAAAGATCAAGTTCAAGCTTCATCCGCGAGATTACCAAGAAGAGCTTATTTAAGATCAAGATCTAGCTTGGGTAACTTAGTTTGGGTTTTATATTATGTGTGTTAAATACCTTAAGCTCAATATCATATACACACACGTATTTGGTTTCTATGTATAATATATATAGCTATATATATACATGCATGGTTTTGGGTTTTCATGCTTTGGACACACCTGCAAAATACATGAGTTTTCACAAATAGAAATTCAATTTGAGAAATTCTTTTTCTAATATGTTTGTTTTCATGTTTATAAACATTTCGCAAAGTTTCATCATGTTTGGAATTGATTTGTTATGTTTAATGGAATTTACAAAATCATGTTTTTGTTCATGCACATGTTCGTGCATGTTTTACAAAACAGATGAGTTTTCATAAATGGAAAGTGGTATTCAATAAATTATTTCTTTGACATATTTATCTACATGTTTAGAAACTTCTCTCAAAATTTTACTATTTTTGGAGTTGATTTACTGTGCCCAATTGATTTTACAAAATCGTGTATGTCAGCAGTTTTTTAGAAACTGTAAATCTGTGTTCAAACATTTATTTCTCTCAACTGGGAAATGATTTTTCAGAAATTCTTTCTCTAACATGTTATTCTACATGTCTAAAACATTTTCACAAAATTTCATAATTTTTGAAGCTGTTTTACTATTTTTAATTGATTTTATAAAGTTAGATACGTAAATTTCCAGAATGCGGGAATTTGGGGTATTTTGGTCTTTTCAGCCTATAACGGCTAGTAACGGCTAGTTTTTGATATTTTTGATTTTTGGGGGTTTATGGCTGGTTTAAGAGGCTATAAAAAGCCCTCAGCTTTCATTGTTTCTTATGGATATTTAAGAGAGTTTTAAAAAGAGTTTTACAAGTTTGTTGAAGAGTTTTTAAGTTTGTTTAAGAGTTTGTTTGTGAAGAAAATTCCACAAGAGCTTGAGAAGATCATCTATTAAAGTTTGAGCTTCCAACTATTCTCCTTCCACCTCTTGATCTATTGAGAAGTTTTCTAAACTCTTATCTAGCTTTATATTTGCTTAGTTATTTGATTATATTTCTTTAAAGCTAGTTTTTTATATTGAGTTTAGATTTGATTTATATCTCATTATTACACACACCCACTTGAGCTTATTGTATTTGCATTCATAATATATTTGGGTTTGTAAGAGATAGTAACATTGAGTTGAGCCTAATTGAGTTCTCACCTTGTTAGAGAGAACAATCATTTGTTATATTACGCTTAATTGTGAGATCACTTTGTAATACACTCGTACACCGAGTGAGGAGTGTGTGGTGAGAGTCGGGGATCATTCCAAGAGGAGTGGCATCGGTTGACGAACCTAGGGAGAGGTTATAACCGAGTACTTGAGGGAGACACAGCTAGGTCCAACACTTGTGTGGGTGTAGAGTGTGATTGCATAGTGTTTGTTGTGTGAGAGTTTTCGGTGAACTTGTAAACCGAGTGTATAGAAGTTCCGGCTTCCAAACCAGATTATGATAATGGATTTCTCCCCGAGAGTGGGGAGCGGAGACGTAGGACGGAAGGTCCGAACTCTGTGATCATATTGATTGTTTGAGTGTGCTTTGGCGTTCATTCATATTTATGTTCATATCTTATATCACCATTGTGCATTGCTCATTTCTATATCATCCAATATCTTGTTTAGATTGTTTACCCTTGTGTTGTTTATATATCCTTGCATATATTTCTATCATATAGGATATATCTTATTGTTCATATTGCTTATCCTAGCTCATATATCTTGTTGTATTTCATACTTGCTAGGATAACTTGTTAATTAATTTTAATTGGCATTTAATCGGATTAGATTAGCATAAGACCCTAATCACCCCCCTAGGGTCTAACAACAAGTGCTTGAATAAATAGTCCATGAACTACTTCAAGCCAAGATGAGTGAACTTTTTCTTAGCCTTGATATCAACACCAACTAAGGCTATCTGATAGTGACACGTTAGCTCCCATAACGTGTCATGTTTGGCGGAGCTCATCCGACTTATTTGGCGGTTGGTTGGAAAGTACTCCTGATATGGAAGATCACTCATTGGTAGCCCAAAGACTTTCATCATCTCATGCAATGCTAACCCCAACTCTCCGTTCTAAGTCAAGGACGTATTGGTATTTAGGTTGTAAATTTCCAGCAACATGAAGAAATGGCTCATGCTCATGGAGAGGCCATACATACTGGCCCGAATAGCATGGTATAATCCCCTTTCTCTCAACTATGTCCCCCACCGACTGAGGACACAGCCTGAGCTTCTTCATATTCGAACGACATCATACCCAAAATCTCCATTCTTCTCCAAGACACAGATTGTGTCTTACTGGTGTAAAACGGCCTGAATAGTCTCGGGTATTTTAGCTCTAACTCCCTTATCTGATGTCAGAATGAAGTGATCCAAGGTACGTTAGTAAGCTTGCGAAGAGATCTACAACCTTCTATTGGCGAGACACCCATGGGATGAGCGAGACATAAGTGACGCTTCATCCTTTGTAGTCAAAATGTTACTCCCGGTCGAGTTGTTTCATCATCATTTGACCGTCTCATTGACTTGTACGCCTGGTCAACTTGCTTCATGTATTTGTTGATATTAGATAATCCTCCTTGACTCAGATAATGACATTCATCATCTTCTCTCTGTCTCGCGCTGTGTGCGGGAACCCATAGGTAATTTTTGATGCATACGGGTGCTACCTCCGCTACCGGCTCTTCAACAGCCGGCTCCTTGCCCTTTCGGTAGGCTGACTCGACTAGTTAATTCGGGGTCATCCCCTCCGCAGTCCGAGCTTGGACCTTCGCAAGCTCAGTTGCCACTACTCCCCCCCCCCTCAGCTCGTGCGAGGGAATCATCATCGACCATGATGACTACTTTGGCTGACTCAGCCATATGGGCCTCTAGAAGGGGGCGGTGGATATTTTACCTTTCTCAACTTCTTTTGCGGTAGCAGAGGTGGCCACCTATGCTGTGCCCCCTCCCTATCTTGTGCTAGTTTAGCGCTCCCATAAGGACCTTGGTTGTCACTTTCTCAGTCATCCCATCTTCTTCTCAGACATCTCGGCTTGGCAGTAGAAGCACTCGGCCCAGCCTACCAAGTCGCAATCTCAGCAGCTTTCGTTGTAACCTCCTTGGCCTCTTCTGGGGCCAAGTCAAATCTCAAGCACTTTTTGGGGCCGATTGGGGGCCCTGCCTAAGATTCATCCAGTTCTGCCAATGTCATTGCTAGTACTGTAACTTGAGCCTTGTCCCCTTCCGTCAACAGAGTTTTAGAGATGCTAACTACCTACAGGACCTAAGGGTCGAACAGGTTCTCAATCCTGTGTAATCTGGCGTAAGCCCAAATCCTCGTGAGCCTATGCTTCTCATCGGCTATGAGCAAACCCATCTTCATGACATCCTTCTTGATCTTGGGCCAAGCTGAGCAAGATAAATTTAGCTCAGCCTTGAAGACCCAGATAAACTTTTCATTTCAGTCCTTGTTCGACTCAGGAGTGTTCGATACGACTTTGAAGTGGCCTAAGTTCTTGCTTTTCCTCTTTATTCTTGATTTTTCTCTCTTTTTTAATTTTCATTTATTTTCTTCCATTTTCTTTCCCCACTCTTAATTTAGTTTTGTTTTTATTTACATATAGTCACATCCTATCTCTTTATCTCTCCACAACCATATTTTTTCATCACTCCTAAATTGTCACACGCACAACTTAGAAAACCAGTTTTACCTTCCTCGTGGGATTCGACAATCTTTTATACTATAACTTGATAGTTGTGCACTTACAGCTTTGGATTTTATTTATTCCCCTATCAAGTTTTTGACAACGTTGTCGTGGAAGGTGCTTGTAATTAGATTTTTTTTTTTTGGTTCTTTAATTTGTGTATTTAAGTGCGAATGAAAACCTTTGAAGGAGATAGTTGAATATTAGAGAGAAGATTTGCTTAAAAATGTAAGTTCTCTTTCTTGTATTTTTAATTATACCTTCTAGTTAGGCTTTTCACATTAGAGACAATTAGGAGCAAACAAAAAAAAAGAAAAAAAAATTTGTCGACCCAAATAAAGTCCATCCTCTATTTAAATAACTACTAACAATATAATAAATCTAAATAAAATCTCTTTCTCTCATATTTGTTTGTTTGTTTGTTGACCCTAATTAAAAAAATAAAAATATTTTCCTTTTTGCATTCTTTATAGTTGCTTTAAATTTCCAGGGTTGCATTGTACATAGTTAGTAGGAATTCACCCAAGTGTTTTGAGCATCTTGATTTGACACACACTTGAAAATACTCTTAAGGGTAATACCCCCTAATCAAGATAAGGTGAGGGATTTCATCACCCTTTCCTTAACCTACAAATCACTAACTCCTTACTACATAAATTCAAGTCTTTTAAAATTCATTAGACGGTGGCCCCTAAAGATTCGAGCTTAATTAATGAACAAGAAACCGTTAAGTGAACCATTTAAATTTACTTAAATTCATTGGTAACTAAGGCAAGGTTTAGGGGTCGTATAAAGTGCTCCGCAAGGAAGGAGATACTTAATTGGTCTTTGGCTCCCTCTAGTACTATTCTTACCTAGCTAACTAACCAAGTAAACTTCAATCTTATCACTCAAGGATTTGGTTAGTAGCTGGTCTAGTTGAGTCTGGGCTTAACCCTAGAAATAAGAGTGATTATTTTAAATGGTTGCTTTTGATTTGTTTTACTTAGATTTTTCTTTTTTCTTCTTTTCTTCTTTCATTAATCTTTTAGGTCTTAAAAAAGAAGAAAAAACTAACTTTTGTTTTTTAAAGAATTTTTTTCTTATTCCCTTTTTAGTAAAAAAGGAAAAAGAGGAAAAAAAGAAATTCGTTTTGGTGTATATAAGTTTGGTTTAGGGATAATATTGCTTGTTTAATCTGTGTTGAGCCAAATTTTGAGACTAAACCAAAGGAAAACCCTAATCCACTCGTTCTTCAAGAAATATATTATCCTAAAGAAGAGAATGAGTCAAATCCAAGATTTGAGAAGATGTTTGGTGATGAAATTAAGATACTGGAAATGTTTGGATTAGAACTAGTTTTCACGGAGGCGGACGTAAATTTTTCTAATCTTAGTTTTGAAGAATTTTTCACTAATGATTTTAGATTCCTAGAAAATAAACAACCAAATTTTTATACCTCAACCATGAATCTTAAGTTTGAGGAAATTTTAAAAAAGAACTAGTTGTGTTAGGACAAACTTTTATTAATAAGGAATCTAAATTCAAATCTGAGACCTACCTTCAATTACCGCAAAAATTTTGAAAACTTTGGAGCATACAGAGTTTAAGCATACTTTTGATTTCATCATTCTCTATTTCTTCAAAATTTCAGGTAGAATTTTTAGTAATAAGGTAGGATTGGGTGTAGAATAAGCAAGTTTTATTTTTAATTTGTTGTTCTACATCTTTTTTGTCTCATAAGAATACAAATAATAAAAATAATTTAGATTCTCTCATTTGAGAGTTTCTTACTCTTTTAAAAAAGGAAAAAAACCAAACAAAATGAAAAAATAAGAAAAATAAATAAAGAGAATAAAGATGTGAAAAAAATGATGGAAAAAATAAAAAAGAGAAGAAATTTTTGACTTCATACTCCTCATACCAAAGGTAATTGTAATTTTTTATCATTTCAACATTATTCTAGATGGACCGAACAAATGTAAGTACTTCATTTTTTATCTGCTTTATTTTGTGCACTATATAATTCGCATTGAGGACAATGCAACTTTTAGGTGTAGGGTAGGGACTAGTCATTTTTCCTCTTTATTTTACTATTTTCCCCTCCTTTTATGTCATATTATTTTCTCTTTTTCATAAAAATATTGTCACTTGTCAATTTAATAGTGTTAATTAATAATTTATCTACTTGATAAATTTTAAAATTTCTAATCCTTAGTTAGTGTTATACTCAAGTTCACCTATTATGATACTCTAAATAAATTTCTTAAGAAATAATTTTCAAAGTAGTATACTTCATTAAAGTCCAACTTTGACTTGTAATTAAAATAGTGAAATTTTTGAATGCTTAGCTTAAAATGGAAAATAGTATTTGAAGTCCTCTTAGTCTAAATATTTCTATATATATATAGTAGACGGTCAAAATATATTTTCATTAAGGATCCAAGAAGTGAACGCCTGGGCTAAACACTTCAAATGAGCCCAAAGTCAAACTCACAACAAGCTGCAATGAAGATTACCTGATGATTGAAGTAAACTTCACCAATAAATTCACATTGACTTAACTGAACCAAGTCAGACACGAGTCGACCCCCGCAACATGCTTCAAATCAAGTTGAAAGGCGTCATCAGTCGGCCAAGCCTAAAGTCGAATTTTAAGGTAAATTTAAACTTGTAGGTGAAGTTCGCCAACTAACAAAGGTCACCCACATGGACCAAGTCATCCACTTCCGAAGAAGGCACACCCACATTCGAAGCGACCTTTGCTCACGTCTTCAGCGAACTTCGCCAAGTCTGTAAGGACCATGAATTTTTGATACTAGTTAAAATAAATTTTTAATATTTTAAAATATTTAATTATTATTTTTAAAAGAGTATTTGTATTTTTCTTGATTTTCTAAAATTTTCTATGATTTAAAAGTCCAAGTTTTATATTTATTTAAATGATATTAATATTTACAAATTTATTTCGTACGGTAAAAATTTCTGGAGTTCATTTATTGTGTTATCGGTACTATTACATATTATTTTAAATAATATGTTGTACTATTAATATTATTACGCATTATTTCTTATAATACGTTGTATTATAATTACGTATTATTTGTACAATTTATTGTATTATTTCTACTATTGCATATTACCTCTCATATTAGCACAACTGGTACGTTTTACTATGTATATAATTATTGCATAATTATTTGATTTTAAATATAAGCAAATATATTTTTATTATTAATTATTCTCGTTTAATTGTATAATATGAGTATATTTGGACTATTTCGTATCAACTGTTGTAATAGCACAACATGTACATTTTTATTTGTAGATAATTATTCTATAATTATTTTGATTTTTAAATATGGATAATTATTTATTTTAATTTATTTTCGTTAAAGCCCTAACCCTAACCCTATATATAAATATTATTTTCTCTTTTTTTTATTTCTTTTCATGTGAACATCCGCAGCCGCCTACCCTCTCTCTTCATTTTCTCTCTCCTCCTCTCTCATCTCTCTCTCAGATCCCGCACGCCTCCGTCCCCTGTTCGCCGCCCGACGTCGTCTCTGGCCACCGACGAGCTCGCCTCCCCTCTCTCCCCCGTTGCACTCGCCGCTCCGACCAAGCTCCGCCTCCGAGCTCGTCGAACTTTGACGACCACACCGCTCACACCGCCTCCATCTCCTTCCTCCGACCACCCCCGCCGTCCGCCTTCGCTACCCCGCCACATTGGCCAGTGCCGATGTCCCCAGCCCCTCCGCCTCTTCCACCTGCACCACCCGCAACCGCACGTCACTGTCGCTGCTCGCCTTAGTTCGTCGTCACGACCAAGCCTAATCATCATCGCTACCTAAGCCACCCCCCCCCCCCCCCCCGCCTTCTGACAGCCTCATCCCACTCCTCCAGCCCTCTGCCCGCAGGCCACCATTCCCCAAACATCGTTGTCGATCCGCCTCTCCTTCATCTCGCCTCCACGAAACCTAAGCATGCCGCCCTCAACTTTGCCGTCGAGCTACCCACCTCCGGCCACCGACCCCACCTCTAGCTCCGCGTCGGCCAACCCAACCCCGTCGGCCCAAACCCCCTGCAGCAACCCTCCCCACGATCGCCTCCAGCGTCGCCTCGAGCTCAACCAGATCCGCATCCCCCTTGACCTCCACCCGAGTTCGCCGCCGTGCTCTCTGCGTTAGATCTAACCGACACTCTTCAGACCTGCGCTCAGATCAGACACGCGGACTCACACGTCGATGTTAAATCATTCAACGTACCGAGACAAGATCCCATTGCTCAGTTTGTCATTCTTTACATTTTAGATTGTTATGAATTATCTGCATATTTTGAATTGTGAAATAATTATCTGCGTGGGTTGTTTGGTGAAATAATATTAGATAAATCATAATAATATGATAAATAGTATTTTCAGAACAATTTTGACTAATTAAAAAGAATTTATTTCAGCAACAGAATCATTTTTAGATAATTATATTAATTAAAAAAATTTATTTGAGAACGGATCATTTAGAAAAATTATAATAATTTAAAAGGAATTATTTTGGAAAAAAAAATATTTTTATAATTATGATGATATAAATGAATTTATCTACAAAAGAATTATCTATTTTGGATTTTAAGTAATTTATGATTTTGTATGAATAGTTTAGAGGGCTGGATAACAAGATATTGATAAAATCGGACTGCATGCATGCTTTTGCTGTTTATGATCATATTTTATGTTTTGCGGTTATTTTAATATATTTGACATGTCTGCTATGTATTGCACATGTTGTGTTTGAGAACCTTAGTAGTTCATGACTTAGTGGTTTCGTGCGTCATGAACAGACCTAATGACAAGTATGGGTGTGTTGACTAAGTTTAGGTGGTGAACCAGAGTTTCAGTGTGGAATACGACTGTTGATTTAGAAAAATGAGAAGAGTTAGGATGGGGAAGTTAATGTTCATGTGCTTGGATGTGACTGTTGATGTATCTTCTATCTTGTGCCAGTGAATTCGTGTAGTCACTGGGGTTGGTTTGTTGGGTTAAAGTAAATTCGTGCAGTCACTTTAGTCCGTGACTTGTTTCGTCACCTGAGCTTTGCCTGAGTTCGAACCAGGCCGAGATCGGATTGCGTGTAGTCCTCTAACCGATTCGTGTAGTGGTATTGGATGCGCATAAAGGATTTGTGAACAGTTAGTTATCCGGTGATATGAATGTTAACTTTTTGTGAGATGTGGACCAGTGAGTTTTAGGATGGCTAGTCACATGACCTTGTTTCTTGACTAAGTATGACTGTGAGATGTAGGTCAGTTGTGTTTCTTTTCATACATAGATTAGGGTTAATATTTGATTATCTATAATTTAAGACATATGGTATATACATGAGGGTTTTCTTGTTTGGATTATTTCGCTCGACGTACTACGTCTCTTGTTGTAGATTTTTAAGTATTAATTTCATCTAGTTGTATTACTCTATTACTTGATGGTTGTTCTGATTGTTAGCTGCATGACCTAATTGTTCGCGGGAAAAATCAAATCTTTCTTCATTGCTGATTCCGTTACACTCTTAAATAAAAACTTTTTGCGTTACAAAGATCCGATCTTTTTATAAGAACCGGTTACAACAAAAATCAAAGAAAATAAAGAAAAATTACAATTTTCCTTATTTGTCGAACAAATCACAAGATCCTGTTATCCGGTCTCT
>BQKN01064531.1:0-16599 GCA_022839385.1 Asparagus kiusianus
GGGTGGCTCGGCTTGGGCCGAGCCACCTTGGGGTGGCTCGGTTTAGGTCGAGTCCCCGGGTGTTTGTCCGTTTCGTCCGTCGTTCGGGTTCCGTCGTTCGGGTTCCGATTCGTTGTTGATTTGGACTTTGATTTGGTTTGTGGTTGACTTGGTTTGGAATCGACTTGTTGACTTGATTCCAAATATGGCAGTTAATCCGCTTCTGAGTTCGAGTCCGAAACCGATCTTGATTCGATCGTGGTTCATCCGAGTTCGCTCTTGTTTAGATGACTCGTTGACTCCTCAAACCGTTGGATTGATTCCGCACGCGATTGACATTGTTTGCGTGCAATTTGTTGACCTCGTCGCTTAATCACTCGATGGTTCGTTGATTTGTCGAATCACCGTGTCGAGATGTGTTGTGGGACCTATAGGCAATTTTATACGGCTACAATAGGTATATATATATATACATAGTTTTGAGTTTTCATGTTCATAAATTTGAGATTACACATTTCATATTTATTATTGTGTTTTGGTTTAGCTATATAGATATGAAATAAATTTACATTCATATATATAATCATATGTTTCATACTCTATTGTGTTTTTGAAAACATTGCATAGAATATGCAATTTTGTGAAAATACTGTCTTATTAGTTTATAGACTTCAATATCAATTTATACATGTTTTACTAAGTCTGTAAAAACATTTCACAAAGTTTCAAAAGTTGGTTTGAGTCAAAATATCAAAATATCAATTTTCAGGTTTCATGTTTTTGAACATATTTGCAAAATGATGATTTTTCACAAATAGGAAATGCAATTTGGAAAATTCTTTTTGTAACATGTTCGTTTTCATGTTTATATACATTTCCCAAAGATTCATAATTTTTGGACTTCATTTGTTATTTTAAACAAATTTCCAAAAGTCAAAAAAATATGTTTGAAAACATGTTTTTCAGCTGTGTCAGATTTCGGTCGACCGACCCGGTCGACCGCTCGTTTGGTTTTTCGGCACTGGGCGACAGAGAGTCTGTTGGTCGACCGGTCCGGTCGACCGAAAGCTCCATCGGTGGACCGCACCGGTCGACCGACGATTGTCCAGAGCTGCTTCTTCGTTTTTTTTGCTCTTCATCGGTCGACCGACGATATTTCCGGTCGACCGACAATATAGCCGTTGTCTTTTAACGGCTCTTTCTCTGAGCTGTTTGCTGGGGTTTTTGGTCATTTCGTTTTGGGGTTTTTTGCTGAGATCTTTAGAGGTATATATACCCCTTTGCTGATGTCTTTTCAAACTGATCAAGAGAGTTTTAAAACAAGTTTAAGAAAGTTTTAATCAAGGGTTTAAGTTTGTTTAAAGTGTGTTTATAAGCTTTTAAGCATTTGAGTGTTTTCGGTTTTGTGAATCAATTTCACAAGAGCAAGTGGAGATCATCCTTGGTGTTTGAGCATTCATTCTTCTCCCTCTCTCTTGTCATCTATAGAGAAGTTTCCTTAAACTCAATTCTAGCATTTTATAAGTTTGTTCTTAATTTCATAAGCTAGATTTCATATTGAGTTTATATTGTTTTATCTCTTTGTTCACACACAACCTATTGAGCTTATAGTATTTACATTCATAGTATATTTTGGGTTGTGGGGTTTGTGACTTAGAGATGTGCCTAATTGAGTTCTCACCTTGTTAGAGAGAACAATCATTTATTATATTGTGCTTAATTGTGAGGATTCACTTGTAATACACTTGTACACCGAGAGAAGTGTGTGGTGAGAGACGGGGTCGAATCCAAGAGTGGCGTCGGTTGACGTGCCTAGGGAGAGGTTGTAACCGAGCACTTGAGGAGGAGGACACGGGCTAGGACCAACACTTAGTGTGTGAGGTGTGATTGCATAGTGATTGTATTGTGTGGTGTAAACATTGTTCGGGTGAACGTAGAAAACCCGGTTGTGATAGTGGAGATCTCCTCGAGGTGAGGAGCGGGGACGTAGGTCATGGGGACCGAACCTCGTAAACATATCCTTTGTTTGTGATTGCATTGGCGCACTTATTTTCATATTCATATCTTACATCGCCATTGTATATTGCTTGTTGATCATTTTGCCCTATCACATTTGTAGTTATATTGTTTACCCTTGTGTTAGTTGATATATCCTTGCACATACATTGTCTATATCTCTTTGTTAGGATATATCTTATTGTTTATATATCCTTGCATATATTTCTATCATATAGGATATATCACCTTGTGTATATTGCATATTCTTGCACATAACTCTTTGTATATCTATCTTGCAAGAATATATTTATTAATTAGTTTTAATTGGCATTTAATCGGATTAGATTAGCATAAGACCCTAATCACCCCCCCTCTAGGGTCTAACACGGCTCCCTTCTTGGAGTGAGGTTCTTTGGCCTCTAACCTCTTGATCATATTTTCTACTTGCTCGCCTTGGCGAACCAGCTCCTTCCAGGTCCGAGTTTCCACCGCGCCAACCTTGGACGGTATTGTAAAACCCCGAAAATTTCTATAGTATATATGTATATACATGTGTGAATTATTAATAATAAATAATTTCCCTTGTGGTGAATAACCATATAAATATAAGATATATATATTTATCAGTGTTTGGGAACCCAACGGGTGTATATAAGTGAGAGAAATCGAGTGGTTTTGTGGCCAGCATGTAAAAGGCCATCAGCAGGAAATTTTGTGCTGATCGGTCGACCGACGCGGTCGACCGGCGCGGTCGACCGATCAGCGATCAGAGAGTTTTTTTTTTACAGGTTTGGTTTCGGGTTTTAGTTGTTGGGCTATTGGGTTTCGGGTCGGGTTGGGGAGTTGGTATTTATACCAACTCAACCCAGGAGAGATCTCCTCAGCCCCAAACGTAAACCCTAGCCCCTCTCTCTTCTTCCTCAAAACCCTAACCTGGATTTAGCGATTTGGGGAAGTTCTTGAGGATTTTCAGCAGATCGTGGGATTTCAGCGAAGAGGATCAACCTCTTGCAGATCTAGGGCATCATCAGCACCCAAGGCGAGTAATTTCTCGCCCAACCCCCACCCCTTTCAATTTAACATCAAGAACTGAATTTTATTGGATTTTATTGAGCCAAATTCGTATTTTTGAATAACTAATAGATTATTATGACATAGGAAATATGGATTTGTGATTTTATCTATTTTAAAAACTCACCAACGTTTTCTGTTTACAGATCTAGATCTGAGAATATTAAAAACCATGTTTTTATGGTTAACTGTGATTTGATTGTGTTTATACATTTTTGGGATATTGGTGGAAGAGTAGTAAGGATTTTATTCATGTTATCACTGATCTATAACGTTATTTAAAAATTTACAAAACTTGTTCCAGGTTTAGCAGCTGACAGAAAACCCAGGATTTGGGTTCTGTCGCTCGGCGGTCAACCGACGCGGTCGACCGCTGAGTTCATGTTGGGGCTCCGGTCGACCCCGGTAACTTTCCGGTCGACCGCGACATCAATTCAGTCGACCGCGACATAATTTCGGTCGACCAAAAGGTCTGGCGGGCGACCGCCAAATTTTGGTATCAGAGTTCGGTCGACCGGACCGGTCGACCGCCAACCCCTCTGTTGCAGATCTCTAGTTTTGGTGTATTTGAGTATTTTTACTCCTATTCGGGGGTTTGTTTGGATTATCTGACCATGGTAATTGGCCCCACTACGTGTCCATGCATGATAGATGACCCGGGGGTGTAAATTTGGGACTTACATACTATTTGGTTATGAATTTGATAAGTAGACTTCACCACATGTATCGTAGCGATATTTTATTATTTCCACAGTCCTCGTGTTGGACTATAATCCAAAGAAGTCCTCGTGTTGGACTATAATCCCTCTCAGTCCTCGTGTTGGACATTTGCCATTATTCATGAGTTTGGAAAACTATGATAGTTAGTTCTTATATCAGACATGGTTCTTAACCCTTTATGTGCTTATTATACAGCAATTCACGACATGATGACTATGTAGATTTTGGTATAACACTTATGTAGATTTTGACATGGTATTCATGTAAGTAGTAACATGATATTCATGTTGGTTATGTCATAGTACAGTTATGTTACTCTGATGTTTGTTGTTTTCTTCTATTATTGTTTTTGCTTTAGAACCTTGGGTTTAGTATTTAGGAGTTTATATATTTGAGATATAAGGTATATACATGAGGGTTTCCTTGTTTGGATTATTTCGCTCGACGTACCTATTCTCGTGTTATAAACCTCTAAATACTAAAACCCTCCGTAGTGAGATCAACGATTTTAGATCTATTATATATTATCTGTATTTTCTTATACAACGAGCCCTTTCCCCTTGGGGTTGGTTGTGATGTTACTCGCTAGCGCTTTGACGCTCGTTGTCCCTCCCCCTTTCAGGTCACGAGCCAGAAGCACGGAGAGTCGCAGGTTGATAGCGGACCACTTTAGTGTTCAGCTTTACATTCTAGTTATGTATTATTTTCTTTGGGCTCCACTGTAGTTGTTGTTAGACATTTGAGGACTATTTCATAGATGTTGTAAAGGCTGTATGCCTTATTTCCTTTACTCAGACTTATTGTATTTGAGACTTGTTAAGAACTCCAGTTTATTCATTTCAGACTTTGACTATGTACTTCAGTTTATTTTCGTTGATGAGATGTGTTATGTTCTATCATTTCATCCAGTATTGTTGATTTATCTTTTTACTTGCTTTGTATCTACACCTGTTGTTGATTCCACTAGAGAGATAGTAATTGTGATGGTGAAACGTGTTATTGCACGGTGTGGTGCATGGTAGGTTTGACATTTCTGGTTTCACCTCGGACTGCAGCCTTGTGTGAACCCAGGGGCGTCACAGTTGGTATCGGAGCTCTAGTTCTAGTGTTCTTAGGATCATCCTGTGTCGAGTCGTGGAGCTAGGATAGAGTTTCTTAGGATTCATGTATAGAGTCCGAAAGGATTTCCTAGTATGAGTGAGGACGATATATGCGTATATCTCAAAGTTTGAGAATATTTTTTTTATGACAACTATTTTATATAGATTCAAAGTATTTGTGTGAATACTATATGTTGTGAAAATTTCAATTCGATACTCTATTTATAAAGGCCTATTTGACTCATGGAATTTTTATTCTTCTTACCATCAAGAGAGAGATGGCACCACCAGAGCCGCAGCAGGCTCCTCAGTATCTGGTGGACCTCATGGCCCCTCTTCTTGCTCGGATGACAGCTATCGAGGAGATGGTGACGACTCATATAGCACCACCGACACCGCCACCACCACCACCAGTAGCTCAGCAGCAGGGGATACCTGCCGTTCCTGTTAGAGAGAGACCCCCAGAAGCCACACCTGCAGCTATTCCTTTAGCAGTTCCAGACAGAGCCACAGAGCAGGAGACTTGGCTCCGTATGGTGGAGAGATACCAGAAGATGAGGGCACCAGAGTTCCAGGGGTCACCAGACCCTCTTGCAGCCCATAAGTGGAAGGAGGATATGAGCAACATTCTCGACATACTCGGTGTAGACTCAGTTCAGAAGCAGAGACTGGCATCCTACAGTCTGAAGGGAGATGCCGGGAGATGGTATCGACTCCAGTTCACTCCAGATCAGAGGATGACTCTCACATGGGAGGACTTTTTCTTCTTCTTCGATGGTCAGTATATTTCTTCTGCAGCTCGGACTGGGAAGTGTTCGCGGGAAAAATCAGATTCTTCTTCATTGACGAACTCATTGCACTCAATGTTAACAACTTTTTGCGTTTACAAAGATCCGGTCTTTTTATAAGAGCCAGTTACAACGAAATTTAAAACAAATAAAGAAAAATTACAACTTTTCTTATTTAACGAACAGATCGCGAGCTCCTGTTTTGCGGTCACTCGCTTTGTGGGTTGTTTGCCTGTGCCGGGGTTGATTACCGTGGACCACCGTGCAATCTCGATCCAAACAGATCTACGCGGTATAACGGGTATTATCCCACCAAGGAGATAATAGCCGGGAGGGATCGTTTCACCAAGGAAACGACCGCTCGAATCTCGGGATCTAAGAACCAAGCTTAGATCCGGAGTAAAACTACGTAGATCTGAGGATTAGATCCCTTCGAACTCCTGCCTTGTTTGGTACGGGTGCTCGCCAAGAATCGAATCCGAGTGTCCAAGTCTTCAAGCCTTCACAATTCTGAGTTGAGATGACAATCCGACAGAGTTTCGGCTCTTCAGAAGTTCAGAAAAAAATGCCTCTGAGTTCAGAAAAAAAGTCCTCGGGTTGGCTCGGTTTCGGCCGAGTCCCCCAGGTGAGCTGGTTTCCGTCGTTTTCCCGATTTTCGGTTCTTCGTTTGATTCGGGTTTTGTAGTTGACTTGGTCTGGAATCGATTTGTTGACTTGATTCCCGATTTGGCAGTAAATCCGCCTTGGTGTTTGAGTTCGAATCCTCTCTTGGTTGGATGACTCGTTGATTCCCCGAACCATCGACTTGATTCCGCATGCGAATGGATGCATTCCGTTGTTCACGTACGGTTCGTTAGCTTCGTCGCCCCGCTAGCTCGCTTCGTCGCTCGAACGTCCATTGATTTGTCGAATCATCGTGCCGAGCTATGCTAAGGGACCTATGGGCAATTTTAGACGCCCACAGATACCCCCTCCAAAGCGTTTCAGCTTCATTCTTTTATAGAAGAGTCTGGAATGCTTTGGATATGATTGCCCCTACCCTTCGTAGGTGTAACGGGTCCTGGAACGACTTTTGTTCTGTATTCCTTCATTCCTTCAGACTATTCGGTGCTTTGTCGAACGCTTGCAAGGATTCCGGTGCTGCATTTATTGTCTGACCGTCTTCGGAATTTGAACTTGAAGTCGATTCCTGATTTTCCAATCTTTTAGCTTGTGCTCATTTGTTCGACGTACAACTAACCCTCGATTGTTGGCGTTAAGTCTTCATTTGTGTCGCGTTGTCCGGCGTCGTGTTATTGAGTTATCCTTAAGAATATTTTTAGAAGAATATTCTCCAGGAACTTCTCAATAACAATAGGGAATAGTTTATACTCGTATACCTTATTGGAGTATTTCCGTGCTCAAAATAAGCTGAACCGGTTTGAAAATGAGCCAAGAAAGGTAATAATTTGGCTCAAAAAATTTCTTCTGTTCCTTCCGAATGTGTGGGAGAGACAGGAATAAACCAAGGATGGGACCCTCAGTTGATTTGAAGTCGTTTCGACGCTTAATTCGGCCTCTTTTGAACTGATTTGGACTGGTCCGGTTCGGTTCAACTTGGTCTGGAATCGATTTATTGTTGATTCCCGATTTGGCAGTAATTCCACTTCTGAGTTTGAGTCTGAAACTGATCTTGATTTGATCGCGATTCGTTCGAGTTCGTTCTTGGTTGGACGACTCGTTGACTCCCCGAATCGTTGGATTGATTCCGCACGCGAATGCATTCGTTAATCGCGTGCAATTTGTTGACCTCGTCGCCTCGTCACTCGATGGTTCGTTGATTTGTCGAATCACCATGTCGAGCTGTGTTGTGGGACCTATAGGTAATTTTATACGCCTACAGCCACATCATCAGCCTCCGACGCCCACTCGCGTTTCCCCCACCAAAGCGTTTCAGCCTCATTCTTTTATAGAAGAGTCTGGAATGCTTTGGATATGATTTCCCCTACCCTTCGTAGGTGTAACGGGTCCTGGAACGATTTTTGTTCTGTATTCCTTCATTCCTTCAGGCTATTCGGTGCTTTGTCGAACGCTTGTAAGGATTCCGGTGCTGCATTTATTGTCTGACCGTCTTCGGAATTTGAACTTGCAGTCGATTCCTGATTTTCCAATCTTTTAGCTTGTGCTCATTTGTTCGACGTACAACTAACCCTTGATTGTTGGCGTTGAGTCTTCATTTGTGCCGCGTTGTCCGGCGTCGTGTTATTGAGTTATCCTTAAGAATATTTTTAGAAGAAACCAAGGATGGGACCCTCAGTTGATTTGAAGTCGTTTCGACGCTTAATTCGGCCTCTTTTGAACTGATTTGGACTGGTCCGGTTCGGTTCTACTTGGTCCGGTCCGGTTCAACTTGGTCCACATTATAAAAGGGGTCCAATTTTCTTTCTTTTTCTCTTTTTCCTTCCTCTCTCTAGGGCCGGCCCCCTTTGTCCCCTCTTTTTTGAATTTGTTTTCCCTCGAGCGTCTTTTCTCCTCGAAACTTTGATAGTTGTCCCAGATCTAGGCTTCCTTTTGATCTTGGACTGAAAAATCCCTCGAAAAACCATTTTTTAAAAACTCCTCTCAGGCCCCTCGAGCACGTGGTGAAAGTTTCCTAAAAGGTCTCCTCTTTATTGGATCTCGAGCCTTTCTTCAGGTAAATCCTCCACAATTATAATCTTTTTCATGCTCAATTCAATTTATGCATTTGTGGGATCGCATGTGAGGGTTGAGGGTGTAATTTGATGCCTCGAGTTAATCTTTCAGGGGGGTAGATCTGATAAAAAAGTGATCTTTTTTCTAGATCTGACCTCTTAATTTAGTTTGCAGCTCATCATGTCGCGCTCTTCGAGAGGTCGTTCCCCTGCTATGTCGGCTGATGGCGTGCCTCCCTCCTATGCTGGTGAGCTATTTTTGATAGTATTTGGAAATTTACAAATTAGTCCCTATTTTCTTGTAAATTTACAAATTGGTCCCTTTTTACCCCACGTTGTTCTCCTTGGTGAGGCAATCGGGAAGAGCCTTGATTCTCCTTGGTGAGGATCGACGCTTTTGTCATATTTAGGAATTTGTCAAATTAACCCCTCTTCTCTTGAAAATTTGCAAATTGGTCCTTTTTACCCCACGTTGTTCTCCTTGGCGAGGCAATCGGGAAGAGCCTTGATTCTCATTGGTGAGGATCGACGCTTTAAAGATATGTTTTGCTTGGTCAAAACCATATCTCAAAATTAAAGGGGGCGATTTGACGCCACATTACGCTTTATAAGGCAGGGATATGTTGTCGACATACCCTGTTTTGTGATTGCACAATGTGACCAAATCGTCTCACCCTTTATAAGGCAATGACTCTATCTTAGCTAAGATGAGTTCAATTTCCTTTTATAACTGAGACTAACCAGTGTTTAACTGTTCATTTTGCAGTGGGATACCCTTCTGGATCATTCTCGTCCCACGCAGTATATGGGCGTCGTGGTGAGTATTACTCGGCTTCCGACGATCCTTCCCCTATTCCAGCTACTCCTCAGTTTGCTTCGGGCACATCGACCGAGGTTGCCCAAGTGGTGAGGGAAGGTGGGCATCGAGCTATTCGCCAGCTGATTACGGATGCGCCTTTTGTGAAGGACGCCAGCTCTACTCAGCCTCTTCGGAAGAGTGATTTCCTATTTGGCGATTCTGTCGACGACCCCGAAGCCGTATTTGTTGACGCTGAGCAGTGGCTTCATAAGACCGGCAGTGGCTTCATATACTTGCCGGAGATTCCTCGGTATCGCTCATTGACTGAGCTCAGGCGTCAGGCTGTGACACGAGAGATGTCGTGGCGCTTGACGGAGGATCATGCTAGTGTTCATTGCGGCTACGTCACTCATCAGGCAGTTCCTGGCTCGAGCAGGAGTCATATCACTGGATTGCATCCTGGAGTGTTGGGACTAGATGCACCACCACGTAACGAGTTTCTCGCCACTGCTTCGACCTTGAGGAATCGCCTTGCTGCCCTAGGACGGGAGATGCCTGCGACTCGTCACAGGATTTATGGTTGGGTCCACTCTTTGGACAAGTCTTGGTGGAGTCGCATGACGACATACATCTTGAGCCGATGGGGCGAGGAGTTGCACGCTTGCAGTTTGTATGCAGCCGTTCGTGCCACCATGTATGGCTTGCCTGTCAGTTTGAGACATTTCTGTGCTTTGTTCGAACTATATAATCCCGACTCGAACACTTTTCTGACCCGGCAGGGGGAGTTGGGCTTGGCTCTTCACGAGATGCACAGGATTTCTGGCTTGCCCATGGGACAGATGCTATACCAGGAGTACTTTCCCTCTAATCATGAATTGGACCAGTTGAAGGATTGCATGCCTGATCGCTATGAGACTCTATGGGATCTCGCTTGTCATTATCACATTGCTTTGGCACAGTCTGAGCCTTTAGCAAAAAGGACCAAGGCCTCCGTGAGTCTGAAGCAGTTTACGAACTATTTGTTCAAGAACCTGGAGAACAGTTCTGGCGAGGCTATTTGTGAGTTGGCCCCACTTACTCCCTCAGAGGTGAACAGTTTGTTGAAGAAGACTGATACTCATTCCTACACCACTAGCAGTCCTGAGGGTGGCTTCCCTGCAAAGACCAGGTTCAGATCTTTCTTATGGCATGCGACCACACCGATTCGACCGATGACTCTTCTGGCCGGTTATCTCGCTATTTGGTTGAAGAAGTGTGTGGTTCCATATCAGTCTGGTGACGCCTTGCCTTTAGAGGTGCTCTACCCAGCCGTTCAGCTTGCTTATAAGAAAGAGCTTTCACTTCTTCCGGTGATGGTAGCTGACATTCACCGAGGACTTCGACAGCTTTCGGGTGCCTTCACACGGAAGGAGACCGATTTGCCAGGTCAGATTCCCACTCTTAAGGTGGAGCTTCCGTATGCTTATCTGATGGCCTGGTTCATCCTCCACCGCTCGGATATGATGTCGGTGCCGAACGCCATAGACCACTCTGTTCCCCTGCTACAGTTGCTTGAGAATGGCAGGTGGGAGGGCCGAGGATTTTCTGATGTCAGACAGCAGCTGCAGGTCCACAAGTGTTGGGCATTCTCCACTTGTTTTCCGCAGTTCTCCGGCCGGTACGGCGAGTGCTTGATAGATGATGAGAGGCCGAGAGAGTATCGGACTCACTTAGACATTGGCTGCTTCAATTGGCTGGTGAACATTAGGCCTGGCTATCTGACTTTTCGGGTGAGGGATCAGTGCTTCATAGAGCCATATCTACCCAGCCGATTCGCTCGCCAGTTTGGCTATGATCAGCTCTACATCGGGAATCCTCGTCAGCAGTTTCGGACCCATAGTGGTTTGGTAGACGGTCTCCGTGCATGGTTGTGGACCGTGACTGGCTGTACTGGTGCTAAGTTCAGTCTCCCGAGTATTGATCGGCAGTTAAACCTCACTTTCTTGAGCTGCAAGTGGTTACTAGCAGCTAACAAGACTGTCCCCGTGAAGCCGATTGCAGAGATAGAGGCTGAGGAGGCTTCTCAGCTTGACTCCCTTAGGATTCAGGAGAACGCTCGGGCACAGAGGACGCGGAACAAGACTCGCCGGATTGATGAAGAGGGCCAGAGGACATTCCATTCCACAGACGAGGCTTCAGGCGAGGATCCCGAAGATTACGATGACTTTTCCGAGCGAGGTTTGCAATTCATCTTTTCCTTCTATCTTCCAGAAGTATTGAAACTGACTATGGTTTGATGTTTCAGGGACCACAGTTGATCAGGATGAAGAGTTCCGTCCTCCTCCCCGGGCGAGACCTTCGATCCCCATTACTAGGCGGAAGAGATTAGCCCGTAAGCCGCGTACAGCTTCCCGAGCTTCTGATATGGATCTGGCTGGCGATGATCCTGCCAGTGACGGAGGTAATATCCATCCTGTGAACCATTCTCTTGGTTATTCGGAACATTGACTCATGCTCTTCTATCTCTATATAGGAGTGCGTGGAGAGAATGAGATAAGTCCCGATCCCATTCCCGTATCTCCCGATGAGTCTGACCCACTACCTCATGTAGAGAGGCCTACAGGAGTTGCTGACATTAGAGAGGAGATCAATGTAGGACCCGATTCCGTGAATCCAGGTACATCTAACACTGACACTGTATTTCTTTAGATAATACACAAATGAATTCGTGTATCCTCTAACTGTCCTCTACTTCTTGCTTCTTCAGACAATTTGCAGGAGGCGAATCCTGGAAATGAAGAGGCTGATGCACCCGTGAGAGGTAACTCATTTCCATTAGTTGTAGTCTCTTCACTCTTCTTTGGCACTTATATCTTTTTATGTCAGATTTCTCCATTGATGATTTTGACGAGGGAAGCTTGTTTGCGGACACTCCTATGATGCGCTACATATATAGCTCTCCTCAGATCGATGACCAGTTACCTGGGGATATGTTTTCTGAGCCCGCCTTCGTTGAAAATCCCGAGGATGGTTCCTTTGAAGGTATGTGCCTCTTTCTGAGTTGATTATAGGACTAGCCAATCTTGACTAATGAAACTATGATGTAACGCCTCTGCGAATTCTGTTTTGAATCTGGCAGGAGCTTTTGTTGAGAAAGACCCTGTTGAGCCGGCTGTGAGACCAACTACACCAGTTGATGCACCTACAGCCGTTACACCTCCACTACCCCCAGCGGCTCAAGGGGAAGAAGGTATAAGTCAACTCATTGAAGAGTGCTATTCCTTTTTCTTATTAAGACTTTTGACGGACTTCTCCCTTTTTTGTGTAGGGCGTTCCTCTCGTCTTCATGTCTTAGTGAAGGAGTTATTATCTGACGACGATCCTGACAAGGTCGTCATCTGTATAGAAGTTCGCTCCTTCTTCTCCTTTGTGAATGCTATGATCGGCAAGCTCTTCCACGGCAGACTTTCACTTCACCAGTTTAAACCTCTCCTTAATTCCAGAATCAACTTGATAAGGGAAGCAGGATATCCAGACTTAGGGCAGCAAGGCGATTCCTCAAGGTCGAAGCAGTGGCGAGAAACTCTTTACGTGGTGGTGCATCTAGTCCCAACACTCCGGGATGCAGTCCAGTGATATGACTCCTGCTCGAGCCAGGAACTGCCTGATGAGTGACGTAGCCGCAATGGATGCTCTCATGATCCTCAGTCAAACGCCACGACATCTCCCGCGTCACGGCCTGACGCCTGAGCTCAGTCAATGAGCGATGCCGAGGAATCTCCGGCAAGTATATGAAACCACTGCCGGTCTTATGAAGCCACTGCTCAGCGTCAACAAATACGGCTTCAGGGTCGTTGACAGAATCGCCAAATAGGAAATCACTCTTCCGAAGAGGCTGAGTAGAGCTGGCGTCCTTCACAAAAGGCGCATCCGTAATCAGCTGGCGAATAGCTCGATGCCCACCTTCCCTCACCACTTGGGCAACCTCGGTCGATGTGCCCGAAGCAAACTGAGGAGTAGCTGGAATAGGGGAAGGATCGTCGGAGGCTGAGTAATACTCGCCACGACGCCCATATACTGCGTGGGACGAGAATGATCCAGAAGGGTATCCCACTGCAAAATAAACAGTGAAACACTGGTTAGTCTCAGCTATAAAAGGAAATTGAACTCATCTTAGCTAGGATAGAGTCATTGCCTTATAAAGGGTGAGACGATTTGGCCACATTGTGCAATCACAAAACAGAGTATGTCGACAACATATCCCTGCCTTATAAAGCACAATGTAGCGTCAAATCGCCCCCTTTAATTTTGAGATATGGTTTCGACCAAGCAAAACATATCTTTGAAGCGTCGATCCTCACCAAGGAGAATCAAGGCTCTTCCCGATTGCCTCGCCAAGGAGAACAACGTGGGGTAAAATGGACCAATTTGCAAATTTTCAAGAAAAGAGGGGTTAATTTCCAAATTCCCAAATATGACAAAAGCGTCGATTCTCACCAAGGAGGATCAAGGCTCTTCCCGATTGCCTCGCCAAGGAGAACAACGTGGGGGTAAAATGGACTAATTTGCAAATTTCCAAGAAAATAGGGACTAATTTGTAAATTTCCAAATACTGCCAAAAATAGCTCACCAGCATAAGAAGGAGTCGCGCCATCGGCCGACATAGCAGGGGAACGACCTCTTGAAGCACGCGACATGACGAGCTGCAAAATAAATAAAGAGGTCAGATCTAGAAAAAGATCACTTTTTTATCAGATCTACCCCCCTGAAAGATTAACTCGATGCATCAAATTACACCCTCAACCCTCACATGCGATCCCACAAATGCATAAATTAAATTGAGCATGAAAAAGATCAAAATTGTGGGGGATTTACCCGAAGAAAGGCTCGAGATCCAACAAAGATGAGACCTTTTAGGAAACTTTCACCACGTGCTCGAGGGGCCTGAGAGGAATTTTAAAAAAATGGTTTTTCGAGGGATTTTTCGGTCCAAGATCCAAAGGAACCCTAGATCTTGGGTAACTATCAAAGTTTCGAGGAGAAAAGACGCTCAAGGGAAACGAAAATCAAAAATAGGGTTGAGGGGAGGGCCAGCCCTAGAGAGAGGAAGGAAAAAGAGAAAAAGAAAGAAAATTGGACCCCTTTTATAATGTGGACCAAGTTGAACCGGACCGGACCAAATTGAACCGAACCGGACCAGTCCAAATCAGTTCAAAAGGGACTGAATTGAGCGTCGAAACGACTTCAAATCAACGGGGGATCTTATCCTTGGTTTATTCCTGTCTCTCCCACACATTCGGAAGGAGCGGAAGAATTTTCTTGAGCCGAATTACTGCCTTTTTTTGGCTCATTTTCAAACCGGTTCAGCTTATTTTGAGCACGGAATTACTCCAATAAGGTATACGAGTATAAACTATTCCCTATTTTTATTGAGAAGTTCCTGGAGAATATTTTTCTAAAAATATTCTTAAGGATAACTCAATAACACGACGCCGGACAACGCGTCGCAAAGGAAGACTCAACGCCAACAATCGAGGGTTAGTTGTACGTCGAACAAATGAGCATAAGCTAAAAGATTGGAAAATCAGGAATCGACTTCAAGTTCAAATTCCGACGACGGTCAGACAATAAATGCAGCACCGGAATCCTTACAAGCATTCGACAAAGCACCGAATAGCCTGAAGGAGTGAAGGAATACAGAACAAAAGTCGTTCCAGGTCCCGTTACACCGACAAAGGGTAGGGGCAATCACATCCAAAGTATTCCAGACTCTTCTATAAAAGAATGAGGCTGGAACACTTTGGAGGAGGTATCTATAGGCGTATAAAATTGCCTATAGGTCCCTTAGCATGGCTCGGCACGATGATTCGACAAATCAACAGACGTTCGAGCGACGAGGCGATGAGGCACATAAGCAACGGAATACGTTCGCGTGCGGAACCAATCCAACGGTTCAGAAAGTTAACGAGTCGTCCAACAACAAAACGGACTTGAACTCAAACACCGAGGCGGATTTACTGCCAAATAAAGACTCGGGCTATCAAATCAAGACCCGAACAAATCAAACAAACTCAATACAGAACCGGAAAACAACCGAACGACGGAAAGCACCAAAACGGAACACACCCGGGGGACTCGCCCAAACCGAACCAACCCGGGGTGGCTCGGCCCAAGCCGAGCCACCCTGAGGTGGCCCGACTCCCCCCCCTCTCTCTTGTGCACAAGTGCACAGTTCAGAGAGGCTATAAATAGGGGGGGTGGTTGTTCATTTGGGAGGACTTTTTCTGAACTTCTGAAGAGCCGAAACTCTGCCGGATTGTCACCTCAACTCGGATTTGTGAAGGCTTGGAGATTTGGACCCTTGGATTCAGTTCTTGGTGAGCACCCGCGACAAACAATGCAGGAGTTCGAAGAGGCTAATCCTCAGATCTACGTTGTTCTACTCCGGATCTAAGCTTGGTTCTTAGATCCCGAGCTTCGAGCGGTCGTTTCCTTGGTGAAACGATCCCTCCCGGCTATTATCTCCTTGGTGGGTTAATACCCGTTATACCACGTAGATCTGTTTGGATCGAGATTGCACGGTGGTCCACGGTAATCAACCCCGGCACAGGCAAACAACCCACAAAGCGAGTGACCGTAAAACAGGAGCTCGCGATCTGTTCGTTAAATAAGGAAAGTTGTAATTTTTCTTTATTTGTTTTGAATTTCGTTGTAACCGGCTCTTATAAAAAGACCGGATCTTTGTAAACGCAAAAAGTTGTTAACATTGAGTACAATGAGTTCGTCAATGAAGAAGAATCTGATTTTTCCCGCGAACAGTCGTCAGATGGCGGTTGTAACTGGCAACTTGCTGATATTGAAATAAATCGTGATTTAGAGTATTCCTTGTCTCTTGATGATGTTATAAAGGGATTATACGATAATCCCGAGTTATGTATGCCGCTCCGATCTTCTTATGTAACGAAGAAGCGTCCCCAGCATTCTTTCGGAACAACTCGGATTATTCCTGCCAAAACAGGAGGACAAAAAGAAGTGATCTATGGTAAAGGAGAAAGTCTTCCGTTGCCAGATCATTTCCTAAGAGAAGATGAAGACGACGACAAATCTGGTCTGCACTTATCTAAGTATAGTCCGGAAGCGCGTACGCTCATGGAAAAACAAGGGTACGACTTTACACTCGGAGAAGGTTTATACTTCGATCGAGGTTCCCGTGTCCCAGTCAAAGCGGCATATGTCCCAAAAGGGAAACCGGATAATTATTACCGTCACAAGAGATGCCTAGGCTATGTCTCATCAGATGACGAATGTGGTTGGCAAATCATCGATCAAATTGCTAACAAAGCTAAGGATGGGTACTTGCCAGACTCTTCAGCTGAGGATTCCGACACAAGTTTGGGAGAAATGTTCAAAACCTTAATGTCGAACATGACTACAGCTGATCCATCTACAATGGAGGATGACGATCAAATGCAAACGTGGGAGGACCCATGGGT
>BQKN01064537.1:9346-20139 GCA_022839385.1 Asparagus kiusianus
AGTACAATGTTAGACCTAGTTTCATAAAGAAAGCTAGGGATGGATGTAACGGGAAGTTCCCGAAAAAATGCTATATGTGGTGTTCTTAGGGATAACCCGGTCGCTACAAAAGGGGATGAATAAGAAACTCCCACTTGAACTCTAAATGCTTCCAAGTGTGAAATACGTCCAATTGTCGGGATCAGTTTCACCAACTTCCAAGCACTCTTTTGCTTAGACGAGATTTGATCACTTCGTTAGATCAATCTTCGCTCATAAAAAACTCTCACTGTTGTTGACGATTTATAATCTTCCACTACAAAATCCCTCACTGATCAAATTAATTGACAGTGGGTCTACTAAAATTCTTTCTAGTTTAATCCATTCAAACTCACACTGTGTCTGTACATTCAACACTCCTATTGTTAGAGTCAGGACATAATATTTGGAATTTTAGTCTATTAATCTTTGACAATTGTCAAACTCCTTCGTGTTAAGTCCTTATCACTTGACACCAAGAACCCCTACTGAGTGATTTGTATAAGTTAACACTCCCACTGTGATTTGTACTCCCACTCCCACTGTCTACTTGGTCAAACCTTCCTACAATTAGGATCACAACCAAAATATCCTCTCGATTACTTCTATGAACGAGAGGTCCACTTTTAAATTGAACGATCAAACCTATAAAAGTTAGGATCGTCTCAATCCTCCCACTCGGTCAAACCTTACAACAGTTAGGACCATAAGCAAAATCTCCGCTCAATTCCTTCCATGAACGAGAGGTCCACTTTCAAATTGAGCGATCAAACCTATAAAAGTTAGGATCGTCTCAATCCTCCCACTTGGTTAAACCTTCCTACAGTTAGAACCATAACTAAAATCTCCTCTCGATTCCTTTCATGAACGAGAGATCTACTTTCAAATCGAGCGATCAAACATTCCTACAGTTAGGGTCGTCTCAAACCTCCCATTTGGTTAAACCTTTCTACAGTTAGAGCAAAAACCACAATTCACTCTCGATAAATGAGAAACCCACCTTTAGTTCAGTAGTCAAACCTTCCGACAGTTAGGATTATCCGAATCTTTTTGATTCTCGGAGTGGAGATCTCACTCTTAGTTTCACCTTCTCAGATTCTGGAAGTGGAGATCCAACTTTGAGTTTCCGTTGGCAACTGGAGATAGAATATAAAATTTTTTTTCTTCAGTTTTGGGAGATAGAATATAAAATTTTTCCTCTCCCGCATCGGGTTCGTCTTTGCCCTAAGAGAAGACATAATCTTTGAACATTATAACTCCTAAAATCCGTGCTTCACACACACGAGGAATTTTATCTTGAATCCTAAGTAGGGATAAGTCAACGCCTAACACACGTTGTCGGTTTAGTCTTTCACCGATTGAAGAAGACACCAGAATCCTAATCTAGGGAATTTTATCCTGATGCCTAAATAGGGATAAGTCAGCGCCTAACACGCGTTGTCGGCTAGTCTTTGACCGTAAAAAGGACAAAAGCCCATATATTCGACATTGTGGCAGGTTGTTATTAATAACATCATAATCTGTGTCTTACATGCACGGGGAATTTTATCCTGAAACCTAAGTAGGGATAAGTCAGTGCCTAACACGCGTTGCCGGTTAGTCCTTGACCGTAAAAAGGACAAAAGCTCACATATTCGATATTATGGCAGGCCATTATTAATAACACTAAAATCCGTGCCTTACACGTGTGGGGAACTTTATCTTGACTCCTAAATAGAGATAAGTCTACGCCTAACACGCGTTGCCGGTTTAGTCTTTTACCGAGTGAAGAAGACACCAGAATCCGAGTCTAGGAACTTTTATCCTGAATCCTAATTAAGGATGAGTTAGCACCTAACACGCGTTGCCGGGTAGTCTATTCCCGTAAGAAAGACGAAGTCTATGTATTCAATATCGTAGCAGTAAGAGAGTTAACTCTCTTAACACAACGTTACATGCAAAACGGACTTAAACAATCTGCATGCTAGCCCGACTCGAACGGTAGTCGGTAAAGGCACGCCAAATCAGTTGAAGGCTGAGGGTTTGCCAAAAATCCTAAATCTACGTCTAACACACGTCGCCAGGTAGTCTATTCCCATGAGAAAGACGAAGTCTACGTATTCAATATCGTAGCACTAAGAAAGTTAACTCTCTTAGCACAATGTTACATGCAGAATGGACTTAAACAATCTGCATGCTAGCCCGACTCAAACGGTAATCGGTAAAGGCTCATCAAACCCATTAATGGCTGAAGGTTTGCCAAAAATCCTATAAATATGAGAGTCATTGACGCACCAGCTCCATTAGTTGGTCTCATAACTTGAGGATCCGACAATATTCATACATACAGATGAATCAGCTTTAACAGTTAGTCCTGTAGCCCCACATTTGGGACCACCATGCTCCAATGCCTTAAGAGCTTAAACTGTGTAAACTCCAGCAAACGTACGAGTATAAACTGTGTTAACGCAGATCAGCGCATTATAATAAAGGTTAACGCCGGCCAACGCAAAGGTCGATACCGGTCAACGCGTTGATGATTTCGCCAAAATAAGGCTAAGGAAAGATTTCGGGTTAGAGGATGATTCCAGGGAGTTCAATCACATTCATATATGAATTCCTGACAAAGATAATCAGTTCAAAGTCAACTCAATGATAAGAGCTAAGTTCAGAAACTTACGCATCAACTTTAGTTCAAGATTTCGACAACGGTCAGATGATAAACCAAGTGTAGGAAGAACATCTATTCGACAAAACACTAAATAGACGAAAGGCTAAAGAAGTCAAGAATTGAAGCCAACTACATGTTCTTTGACACCGACTGAAGGTGGGGGCTATCATATCCAAAGCATTCCAGACTTCTCTATAAAAGAATGAGGCTGAAATACTTTGGAGGGGGTATCTGTAGGCGTTTAAAAATACCTATAGGTGTCCGCACATAGCTCGAGACAAAGAGAAAGTGATAAACGCCATTATCCAAGTCGAAGGGGATTGTCCGAGTCAAAGAGGATCATCTGATACCGACAAGCACATGAAACGAATCAGCGAAACGTTGATGACGTGGTGACGAACCACCAGAACAGCCAACGCCAGGTGACCCGCGTGCTCACCGATCACCACTAAGTGGCCCGCATGCTAATCAGCCACCAAAATAGCAAACCAAGTGGCCCGCATGTTCACCGGCCATCTCTAAGTGGCCCGCACACTCAACAGCCACCTCCAAGTGGCCAGCGCGCTCATTAGTCAGCTCCAAGTGACCCGCGCGCTCATCAGTCAGCTCCGAATCGCCCGTAGGCTCGTCGGCTGGCTCCAAGTTGCCAACACGTTCACTGGTCACCTCCAACTTAACAAAATGTATGATGTGAATCGGTGAAGTGTATGAGTCAATATGACACAGGAAATGGTAAAACAACTCAGCTAGGATTTGTGTTTAGCCCAAAAGGGAAGAAACACCATTTGGTGGCTCACACAAAGAGGTTACATTTAGACCATGTGTGGCTCGGCCATTGAAAGTTGTAGGTCACTTCTCCAGCTTTCCAATGCATTTTGAATCACCTCATTCCGAGATCGGACGAGAGAGTTAGAGCCAAAATACCCGAGGACGTACGAATTGGCTCGCACAGTGCCGAGCCACCAATTGAACAAAATACCATGTGTGACTCGCACATACAATGTGTGGCTCGGGTATTGAAAGTTATGGATCTCTTCCCCAGCTTTCTAACTCATCTTGAATCACCTCATTCTGAGATCGGACGAAAGGGTTAGAGCCAAAATACCCGAGGACGTACGAACTGGCTCGCACAGTACCGAGCCACCAATTGAACAAAATACCATGTATGACTCGCACATACCATGTGTGGTTCGGGTATTGAAAGTTGTGGATCTCTTCCCTAGATTTCTAACTCATATTGAATCACCTCATTCTAAGATAGGACGAAAGAGTTAGAGCCAAAATACTCGAGGACGTACGAACTGGCTCGCACAGTGCCGAGCCATCATTTGGTGGCTCACACAAAGAATTGACATTTCAGCTATGATGTGACTTGATTCTAGAGAAACTTAAAAGATAAAATTTGTAGATCTCTTTGTCATCTTTCTAACACATCTTGAATCACCTCATTCCGAGATCAGACGAGAGATTTAGAGTCAAAATACCCGAGGTGGTACGAACTGGCTCGGCCAAGGCCGAGTCACTTAGTGGTAGTTCGCGTCGGTTCGCACCCGGTTCGGTTCGGTTCACACCCGGTTCGGTTCGTTTGAACCTGGTTCGACAGATTTCATCCGAAAACGCGTTTTGACGGTTTTTGACAGGTTTTCACGAGATTTATCTGTTCCAGAGGTTCCTAACTGACTTGATGTCATCTCCAAACGTGGTTACATGGTTATTAACTAAAGATAAGGCTGAATTTACCATTCTTATCCGAAAACCCCTAATCGTAGCCTATAAATACATGCATGAAGGCTCATTTCAGATCAGGAGATCAAGAGGGCGAGGTGCTTTCAAAATTGAGAGTGAAGCCATGAATTTCAGAGGGTTAGCAGATCTTGGTGAAGTTTCCCCATAAACAAAAAGAGAGTTCGAGAGATCTAAAACCCCTTTTCCCTTTATTCCTCCGAATTTAAGCTTAGTCTTAAATCCCGAGAAGAGTCGTAATCTCGCTTGGTCGGGATTGCCACTTCATCGAATACTTCCTTCGTGAAGTAGGAGCTTTGATCTTTCAATCTGTCAACCAGATCTGATCTGTGGCGGTCCACAGGTATCAACGTTCCTAGCACAGGCAAAGATCCCACGCAAACAACAGGCGATAAACATCTGTTGTGTGTTGTTTGAAGGAATTGTAATCTTATATTTTTATTGTGTAAGAAGATCTTATAAAAAGATCGACTTTTTTATTTATTTGAGTTTATTATAACGGATAAAGTTGTAATAGATTCGATGATAATGAAAAGAGCAATTTCTGAACCAAACACCTATGATCAACAACAGCGATATCCACGTTCTTGTATTGCTTGACCACACCGCAAGGATCCCCGATCTGGAAATCAACTGCATCTTGGAGCCCGTAACCTTGAACCTAGGACTTGGCTTGGGCGAGGGATCGTTTATCGGGGCAGACGCAGATGAGACGGCCGCTGGTGTGTCGAGCAGCTATGGCGAGCTATGGCGAGGGCTAGTGTAGAAGGAGATACGCCGTCGGAGGTGATGTCGATCATGAGTCGAGATTGGTTGCCTGCGGCGAGGGCTGATATGAACTCCACGCACTCGGGTTCGATGAGCTTATTAGTACCGGCGTTGGCGTTGGAGTCGGTTTGATCATCGCTATAGTCCTTGCACTGGATGAGATCAAAAAGGGGAATTATAAAATCACGGAATGAAAAGTATGAACTATAAATAAAAAAACAAAAAATTAACTAATAAATACCGCCTAGCTACATGCAACTCTATATATATAGAAGGGCATGCATGCCAGTTGAAGAGTATGAACATAGGCCTTCATCGCATTCAAAGGTGACCAGCAACCCATTTTGCTAATTATTTTGTTCTTCAAACAATTAATTGAACTTTTAGCTATTTCGGATGAAGCAACACGAGAGAGGGATGAATTTGTGCAAGAAGAGTTATGTATGAATGCCTAATTTATACAAGGAGCTCCACCTCTCCAAGATGCATGCATTTCACTTATGTTCGCTTTGAATTACGAACTCATTAAAGTTCATAAAGTAGGGGAAAAAATTGAGAAGTATGCACCTAAAATTTGGACGCATGTCGAGTACGAACAACTTGGCACGTACGTAGCATGCAGTTAGCTTAAAAGACTGACTTGAACGATTGTGGTTCAACCTCCAGCGGCCTCCTTTTTGGGAGGAGTGGCGGTGGCGTAAGAGCATGACATAAATGTACAAATTATTAATTGTTAAAGCAAATCTATGTTATTAAAACATGAAGCTAGCTAATAAAAGATGTAGAAGAACACTTTCTAACGTGAACCTACTTTCACATGCTTGTAAGCTAATTATCAGTAATATAAATAAAGTTTATAGGCTGAATTGATCGTTTGTCTGAGAAGAAATTTTCTAGATAAACCCAATCCTAATTTTATTCTTAAAATTCAATCTTATTCATACTTTATTACAAAAGTCAATTCACTTTCTCGTTACGTCAACATCGTGGTCAGAAAGTGGGTTAATTTTTTTTAAACGCGATTCTAATTAGTCGGGGTTGACAACCCCGACTATTTTGAACGTCGTTGACGATTAGGCAACATAATTAGTCAGGGTTCGAAATCTTGACTAATTTAGCACCTTTTAAATTGGTTGGGGTTGGAAACCCCGACCAATTTGAAATGTCTAATTCTGTTTTACTTAGCCTCAGAGCAGATGGAGATGCGGTTACGAGTACCGATGACTTCAACTGGGTAGGAAAGTGTGAACAATTGTTGGGTCAAGCTCATACTATGAAGGGTGGTAAGATCAAGATCGAATGGATAAGAAATAATTATATGAATGTACCAATCGATGCGACCAATGATCGATCATCAAAAGCTATGCTCGTGCATATACTCCTCATATGATCTGTACTATTCTATTTCCGGATTCCACTAAGGATTTGGTGCATGTAAGATGGTTGTCATTTCTTGAGGATCTTGAGGAGTGTGGAGAGTTATCATGGGGGAGTGTAGTGTTAGCTTATCTGTATAGGGAGATGACCAAAGTGGCACTCGTGTAAAACAAAGAATTCAAGGGTTGTCTCACTTTGCTGCTGATATGGTCATGGGTGTGATTGCATTTGGGATGCCTAGATTTGAGGGAGACCCGTACTCTCGATGGCCAGATTCCGTTAGGATGTAGGTATTTCTAAGTTATTTTATAATAGATATGATTACATATAATTTTATACATTTATTTCAATCTATACTTATCCGTTGTATATAAAGAAGATGGAATATGTTCAGATCTCGTAAAACCTCCCCAAAGGGTCATGAAAACTTCTATAGGAACGAGCTTGATCAAATGGAGGATGAACAGGTGTAGGCGTCAAAAATTGCCTATGGGTTCCCGCACGCAACTCGAGATGAAGAGAAGATGATAAATATCATTATCCGAGTCAAGGAGTATTATCCAACGTTGACAAGCGAATGAAGTGAGTCAACGAAGCGTACGAACCAACAGGATGACAGAATGACGAAGAAACGATCCGATCGGGAATTATGTTTCACTCACGAAAGACGAAGAGTCACTCGTGTATTGTCCACTGCACATATGATTCACTTATGGGAGGTTTTAGATCTCATCTTCAGCCTTCTGAAGCAATTTGAATCACTTCATTCTGAGGTCAAACGAGGGAGTTAGAGCTAAAATACCCGAAACAATCCTGACTGTTTCGCACCTGCGAGACACCAATTATGTCTCGCACATTTTGGCCATGATACGATTTGAATCTAAAGAATCTCAAAAGACAAAAGTTGTAGGTATCTTTTTCATTTTTTTAATTCATCTTTAATCATCTCATTCCAATGTCAGACGAAAAAGTTAAGACCGAAATACCTGAGACAGTCCAAGCTATCTCGGACATGTACGAGACCCTTGAAGTGACTCACAACCAGGTCAGCTCCCGACGTGTTTTCTGATAAGATTAACTTCTAGAACTCCTTGGGGTCATCCATAAACATGTGGGGTAATACTTAAACATGTGAAAGCTGTTACACAACCAAAAACCCACCTAAACGGATAATAATGGTTGTTCTTCGACCCTATCCACAAACACAGCATTCCTATCCACAAACACGACATTTAAAGCTTATAAATACACTCCTAGCATCCTCATAAAGGAAGATCTGAAGGGAGCTACAAATTTTATAGGAGCTAGGGTGAGGTTCTGATGAATTTGAGAGAAGCTAGCAGATTTTGGTGAACTCCGGCATAAAAAAGGAGAGTTCGAGAGATCTGAAGCCCCGTCCCCCCATTCCTTCAGATTAGGCTTGGTCTTAATCTCAAGAAGAGTACTGATTTCTCTTGGTCGATATTAGTACTTTAACGAATACTTTCTTGGTGAAGTAGGAGCTCTAATTATTTATTATGTCAACCGGTCTAATCCGTAGGCTGTCCACGGATATCAATGTCTCCGGTACTGACAAAGATCCTACGCAAATAGAGACTAATAAATAGGATTTTTGTGTTCTTTGAAGGAATTGTAAACTTTATATTTTCATTATGTAAGAAGATCTTATAAAAAGATCAACTTTTTATTTATTTAAGTTTATTGTAACGACTGAAGTTGTAATAGATTCAAGACAATAAAAATAGCAATTTCTAAACCAAACACGCTGGCGACCACAGTGAGAGCAAACAGCTTCTTTGCAGAGGCTGTCGTGTTGCAACATCGGATCTGGATCACAGTTGAAGAAGAGGTCGAGTACGAGTTCGACCAACAGAAGTTCGAGGAGTATCTGTCCTCCTCCTCCTCCAGATCCTCATCTTCTCGTAAGCACAAGAAGATCAACGCCCCTGTTGCTGCGGTAGCTGCACCTTGCAACGCCCCTCCGGCCTCTAACGAGGTCGGATCTGCAGATTTGGACTCCTTCTCAATCAACGAGTTGAGTACTAAAGGCGTACTAATCCTATCGAAGAGGGCACGTTAAAGGTAATGTTAACGCCTCGTGCGGTAACTTGCTAAGTCTTTGGAGCTAGTGAACGGGATCTGTTACAAGACGGATGTGAAATTCAGGGAACACCAAGCGCCCCAACAGTGAGCAAATGACCTCTCCTCCAAACCAGCAACAAACGAATGGATCCAAGTCAAAAGGACTCGTTCAACCATTGAGGAGCTCATCCAAAATCGTCGCACACTCCTTGCGCATGTACGTGCGAATTCTTGTGCAGAAGGCCCGAGAGTTGCAGAAACAAGAGGTGGCCAAGGAACCAGCAAAACTGCGCCGAGTCTGGAGGCCGAAGCTCAAAATAGCATCCAAAACACCGAAAGAACAAGAGTCATGCCCAGGTGACCCGGCTAGCCGCGGGTCACCAAGAGGTGACCCGACCAGCCGTGGGTCACCACGAGCACGTAGTGACCCGGCCAGCTGCGGGTCACCACAAGGTGACCCAACCAGCCACGGGTCACCACAAGGTGACCTAAGCTGATCAATGCCTGGGTTGAGACAGGAGGTGTCCTGTGCTAATTTTTCTGACTTTGGTCAATTTCGTTCCTATTCTGACTAATCCCGTATCTTCGGTGAAGTCCCACGGCAACACGGACTTGTCCCGATTCAAAATGACAATGGCGGAATTCCTAGGTCCTTTGCACAAGAATCAAAGCAGAGTTTTAATCAAAGAACGCTTGGGCATAGTGAATGAACCCCGAGCAACTCATCGAGCTGGGGGTTGCACTCACCCTTGCAACAAGTCTGAGCCTTCTCATAATAGGAAAACCCCTATAACTGACTGCCTCGGACTACGTGTCAAAGTCCAAGAGCCCGTTGAGGTCCCGTGCTCACAAAGGCATAGCTCAAAATATGCGACTCTTGAGAGAGCTAACAAGACGTCAAATCCCAGAAGGAAATGTTTTTGTCTGATGGCGACGACGTTATGCCTAGGAAGTCATGCCAACACATGATAGGTTGCTTTGACAATCATGCCAATGAGTTATACTATCAGACTGGGGGAACGAACATATCTCGTAAGAGAAGTACCTGGGAAGCGGACTATCATTGTTCGTGTACCAAAATTATTAGGATAGTATTATCAGTATATAGCTGCCCCAAGACTGCTCCACAGAGAGTCTCGATATTCGAGAGAATCTACACTGAAGCGTCGAAGCCCAAATCAATGTGTTTTCACAAAAGAAGATCGGTCGTTCAAGACGACGAACTCATGGAAGTTACCATCAACATGGTCAATAAGGAAAAGTCTCCGATTGTTTCAAGTGGTTCTAGCCCTGACTTTTCTTCAGGAAGAAGAGTTAATTCGGGAATAGCCCAACTAATGTCTCAACTCTGGCTAGCACCTGCCGGACCTAAACAATCCGCAGTCATGATTAACATGGCTGATAAGGGTAAACAGACTCAACCTTCTAGTTCAGACCCCTTCATATCGCATTGTCTAACTCGGTTATGCGTAGGGACTACTAGACATAGGGACTATCAGAGGATGAATAGAGTATTATCCTCAGATGATGAAGCATCATATGCTAACTCTGCAATCACTTCTGACAATACAATATCCAGCCCAGGACTATCCTACGAGGTATTTATGATCAACACCGAGAAAATGACCAAGATTCTTAAAGATGTTTTGGCTAAGCAGAAGGAGAACTTCAAGTTTGAAATATAAATAGCTATGCTGTGGATGAAGGAAGAGCAAGACCGACGGATCCAAGTTTTGCTGAGTCAAATCGGTGAATCCAGTCGTCATAACAATGCCTACAGGACAGGTGGCCATTCAGACATGAACGAACACCTTGATACAGATAACCCTCCCATTGACCAAAACGCTAGGGGTGGTCCTACTAAAAATAACGATGCTGGATATGGTCCCACCAATGATAATCATATCAGGGGTCGCCGTGATGTTCCTTCTCAAAATCGACCAAGGAAAGATATGAGCGGGGATGAGAAGATGAAGGACCTCGACGGAAAAATCAATGCCTTGATGTCCATTCAGAAGGTAAAAAAGATCGGTATTCCATGTCCCTATCCAAGAGAGTAGGAGTCGATCCCGTATCCGGTGAAGTTCAACCTGATCAACTTCATGCCCTTCGACGAGAAGGGCTCGCTGTAAAACCCTAAAAATTTGTGATATAT
>BQKN01064537.1:30139-54584 GCA_022839385.1 Asparagus kiusianus
TTTGATTCTTGGAGAATATTGGAGGCTTTCAAGTGGATTTCTCGGGTGATTTTGATTTTTGGATTGGAGATCTGCTTTGACTTAGCATCCTAAAACATTTTTCTACAAGTTTCAGGCGAGTTCATCTCTGCTAATCCCCCTTCTAGTTTTAAAAATCATTTTGAAGAATTCTTAACATGTTTCATAGAGCCAAATTGACTAGTTTATGAATAAAAGCCAATTCTTTTATATTATATGTATAAAGACTAGGTCTTTTCATGTTAAAAAGTTTGAGAACGAACTTATAGAAGTTTTCAAGATCTGAGAATGATTTAAAATGTTGTTTAAAGTGAAGAAAGAGGTTTTGTTCTTCGTTTTGAGTTTTTATGCATGATTTAGGGTTTTGAATATCAATTTACTGCAAATAATCATGTTACATATGTGAGTTGTTTCCAGAAGATTTTATCTTATGTAGACCTATTTTTCCCGCAAGTTTCATGTTGATATATATGTCGTTGCACCATACAAAAACGTCACGAATACAATATATGATCATGTCTTTAGAACCTGGAAATTTCGGCTAACGGTCGACCGCGCCCAAGCGACGGTCGACCGCGTACAGGACAGAGGCCTAGATAGGCCCTGCGACCCGTCGTGATCGACCACCGCATATTCGCGGTCGACCGCCAAGCTGCATTTTGGCCTGTGCATGTTTTGTTTTGCTTTTCGAGTGAGTCTCTCGACTTTGCACTGTTATGATACAATGTTTATGAGCTGTTTAATATCTAAAATATTAGTAAACACCAGATATGGACATGTAGACCAAGATATGTACACGTATGTTTAAAATATAATGTGTTAACATGATAAATAAGAAAAATACACAAATATTATATTTTCGGAATAGGGAGATGGAACCTATTTCTGCAGGGCGATTGAGTAAGAGTATTACAAAAGTATCATCATATTATGTTTCTAGAATTAGGAGATGAAACTTATTTCCGTAGGGCAATTGAGTAAGAGTATTACAAAAGTATCGTCATATTATGTTTCCGGTATAGGGAAATAAAACCTATTGTCGCAGAGCGATTGAGTAAGAATATTACAAGAGTATCGTTAATGTATAAGAGATGCACATTTGTAAGTAATATAAATTATAAATTGGTTTCCATTTTTGAATACCCGCGAGTAGGATGCTTTCTCTGAGACCTTGACTTACACAACATGATATTTAGTTGGCTTTTGTTTGGATGAGTTCCTTTTATATTAGATCCATCTACCCGAGTGTAGATCAGGATGAGATATTTGTTCTACAGGTTTGAGATTTGGAGTTTTATCTATTTATTTGTTGTTGATCATTCATAGGGTTTGGAATTAGTATTTAAGGAGTCACAATTTGAGACATGGTATATATATGAGAGTTTCCTTATTTGAATTATTTCGCTCGACGTACTAACTCTCGTGTTATGGATTCCAAAATACTAGTCTCTAGTTAGATTTATATGAACGATTCTATACTTATGTATTCTCTATATTTTCTATACACTCCTACCTCTTCCCCTTGGGAGAGGTGGAGATGTTCTCGCTATAGCACTTTGACGCTCGTTGTCCCCCCCCCCCTTTCAGGCAGCGAGTCCAGCGCACGGAGAGTCATAGGTTGATGAGATTTCTGCATAAATCTCACCTAGCTATTTATTATGTAGTTGTTAGTCAGAAATCCACAGTTAGTTGATTATGTTCAGACTCTGGACTTGTATTTCAATTTGTAGAGGCTGAGAGCCGTAGTGATACTTTATTTGACTCTTTATATTTAAGGTTTATTTCAGATTCAGAGATACTTCTATTCTATTTTTGTTGGACTCATTGATGACTATTCTCTTATTTGCTTCTGTTATTCTATTTCTTTTATTTGCATGACGGTAAATTCACCTATTTGTTGTTTCCACTAGAGAGATAATTACTGTGATGGTGAAACATGTCGTAGCATGGTGTTTGGTGCTTGGTAGGTTTGATAATCTAGGTTTCGTCTTGGACTGTAGCCTCGCGTGAAACCTGGGGCGTCAGACTCGCCCACTCAGCATCTAATTTACTTTAAGTCCACTAAGAAGTGATCTCCGGGCATGAACCCCTGATGGTCCGGTCATTCATCGACACCCTTCACGGAGCTACCTTTAATTGGTATCGTCGTCTCAAGCTTGGAAACATCAGCAGCTAGGATGATATGAAAAGCTTACTCCTTAGTAATTTCTTCGATGATGACATCGATATATCAATCAGGACACTCTTTGAGAAGAAACAGGAAGACCAAGAGACGGTCGATGACTTCATCAAGCGCTTCCGAAATAAGGCTATGAATCTGAGATCCGATCACAGAGGATTTCATCCTCCAAACCTGTCATAATAACCTATCCATTGATATTTTGGAAGTTATAGGAGTAGCACCATCTAATACCTGGAAAGAGCTGAAGGTGCGCAGAGAGCAGGCCGAACTCTTCCTCAGAAGGAAGAAAGCCGAGAGAAGCCAACCGACGGCTAACCCTCCGAACTCAAGCTTCGTCTCTCGTGGTAAAGGGAAGGCACCTGCAGTAGTTATTAATATTTATCAGACGTTATAACAACAACCCCAGAGACAGCAAAATAATTCAGATTCGAAACTCCAAAAAGTGTAGTCCTTCAAGGATGAAGACGTTCCGGTCATTTTTAAATCCCTCCTTGAAAACAACAAGATCAAGCTCCCACCTATGGCAAATCAGGAAGAAGCTGATAATACTTTAGATCCAAAGTACTGTGCTTACCACAGGAGGATCATTCATCCCACCAAGGCTTGCTTCGCTCTCAAAAATAACATCCAAACCTTGATTGAAGCTGGCGTCATAATGCTAACTTAAGCTGAATGAACACTTCGAAGAGTATATGAGTATAAACTGCTTCTCCATATACTCCAACAGGGTACACGAGTATAAACTGTTTCCCCTGACTCCGAAGAGTATACGAGTATAAACTGCTTCTTAATCCTCCAATGAGTATAAGAAGTTAAACAACTTCTCTGTGATCCTCTAACAGGTGTATGAGGTTAAACTGGTCCCTGCATACTCCAATAGGTATATGAGTCTAAACTGTTTCCTACCCTTGACGGGAAGTTCCTAGAGAATTTTTCTTAAGGATAACCTGATCATGCAGCTGAGTTCAATGTTAGGCCTAGTTTCCAAAAGAAACTGGGGGTGGATAACCCATGTAACGAGAAGTTCCTGGAGAGTGTCATGCTTGATATTCTTAAGGATAACACAGTAACTACAAAAGTGATAAACAAGAAACCCCTGCTTGGACTCTGAATGTCCTCAAGGTTGAAATGTATCTCACTGCCGAGATCAAATTCACCAACTCTCGTGAATACTTTTGCTGAGACGAGATTCGATCACTTTGATAGATCAATCTTTCCTCGCAAAATTCCCACTCGTGTTTGATGATTCATAATCTTCCACCATAAAATCCCTCATTAATCAAATTAATTGACGGTAGGTCCACTAAAATTCTTATGGTTTAATCCACTCAAACCCTCATTGTGTCTCTGCACGCAACACTCCCATTATTAGAGTCCAGATATAATGCTTGGAATTTTAGTCTACTAATATTTGACAATTATCAAACCACTTTGTGTTAAGACCTTATCACTTGACACCAAGAACCCTACTAAGTGATTTGTACAAGTCAATACTCCTACTGTCGCCAGCGTGTTTGGTTCAAAAATTGCTATTTTTATTGCCTTGAATCTATTACAACTTCAGCCGTTACAATAAACTCAAATAAATAAAAAGTTGATCTTTTTATAAGATCTTCTTACACAATGAAAATATAAAGATTACAATTCCTTCAAAGAACATACAGATGCTATTTATTAGTCTTTATTTGCGTGTGATCTTTACCTTTGCCGGTGACGTTGATATCCGTGGACCGCCTACGGATCGGATCCGGTTGACAGAATGATTAATCAGAGCTCCTACTTCACCAAGCAAGTATTTGCTAAAGTACTTATATCGACCAAGCGAAATCAGTACTCTTCTTGAGATTAAGACCAAGCCTAATCTCAAGGAATGAGGCGACGGGGCTTCAGATCTATCAAACTCTCGCTCTTTATGCTGAAGAACTTAGCCGAGATCAGGTAGCCTCCTCTGAAATTCATGCTACCTTGCTCTCCAACTCGACAGCACCTCCTCGTCTTGATAATAATTTGCCCCTTGAGAATAGGGACCCTAGGCTTGTATTTATAGGGTCTTGGATGCGGTTATTTGGATGAGAATAAGGGATTTGGCCATATCTTTAGCTAATAATGGCCTAACCCTATTTAGAGATGATATCCAATCAGTTGAGATGCTCTGGAACGAACAAATCCCGAGAAATATCAAAAAAATATTTTGGGCTCTCGAGGTGTGGCAGGCTTTGCTGTCCCGGCTTAGGCACGGAACAACTCGTGCTGACCCGCATAGCTGCGGGTCAGCTCGTGCTGACCCGCGTAGCTGTGGGTCAGCTAGTGCCGACCCGTGCAGCTGCTGGTCAACATGAACTGAGCCACACAGTTACGGGTTAGTACGACCTGACCCGCACAACTGCGGGTCACTACTTGGTGACCAGCGCCCACACGGGTCAGCACGAGCTGTCTCACGTCCAGGCCGGGACAACAGAACCTATCGTGCGCCTCGAGTACCCAAAATATTTTTTATATTTCTTAGGATTTGTTCATTCCAAAGCATCTCAACTGATTGGATATCATCTCTAAATAGGGTTAGGTCATTATTAACTAAAAATATGGCTAAATCCATCATTCTCATCCAAATAACCGCATCCTGTTAGCCCTTATGTTTTGATGATGTTTTACAACCACCATTATCGGTACTAATGGCTTATTAAGTGAAAATGTAGTAAATCCATTTAAAAGCTCGTTAGTGCCATAAATGGAGGATTGGATGGAATATGCGCTTCAACGATGATATCCAAAGGAGGAGGAGGCCAAGTGATGAAGCAACGTTATTTCAAGAACAACTAAGTCATATAAAAGCTTCATCCGATTCAAGCAATATCAAAGCTCAAATATTGGTTTCAATATGAGGATATTAGCTATCTTTTATGTTTCTCTCTAGTGCTAGAATGTAGGCAAAGAGTTACTGTGTTTACTTGAAGCTATTGGGACTCACACATACATTTTCTTATTTAAGCTTTTAAGCCGTTTTCACAAAACCCTATTTTTCACAAATATGAGGACCTATCTGCAAAATTCTTTTTCCAAACAGTTTGTTTTTAGTATTAAAAACTTTTTACAAAGTTTCATAATTTTCAGAGGTCAAACAAATATTTTACAAATATTTTAGTCAAGTCATAAAAACCAGTTTCAGCATATATCAGAAAGCGGTCGACCGGTCCGGTCGACCGCACAGATGATCTTTCCTTACTGTTGTCCAGAGCGGTCGTCGGTCGACCGGTGCGGTCGACCAAAATCTCGATTTTTTTGTCGGTCGACCGCGCCGGTCGACCGATAATGTTTCTGCTCGTTTTCTAAGTTTTCTTAAGTGTTTGCAGTCGACCGAATTTTCGGTCGGTCGACCGAAATGTTTTTCCGGTCGACCGAAAGTTCCTTTCAGTCAACCGATTTCCTCTTTTGTCAGCTGCGACTTTTTAAACGGTCGTTTGTCTGTAACCTGGATTACTGTGCTTACACTTAATAGTGTTTGGCACAGTCTGAGGTCAGGTTCTGATAAAGGAGATTATTTACTAATCTGGGAAGATTGGGTTTCTGTTTTTAATTGATTAATCTCTTCTATAAAAACCCCAGTCTTCTTCTTCTTCAGATAGCCCTAACGTTTGCAAAAACCAGAGAGCTCTGTTTTTCCTGAGAAAATTTTCAAATCTGTTTTTCTCTGTGTTTTTGTGTGTGATTCACTTCCCAGCTTCAGTAACCTTTCTCTTTGCCATAGGGGCTGTGTAAAGAGAGAGTCTTGCATCTTTTCTTCTGCTGTGAGGGTGAGATCTTGTGTAAGATCTACTGTGAGGGTGTGATCTGTTGAGATCAAACTGTGTAGTGAGAGAGATCGTGTGGGATCGCTGTGTAGACGAAGTTCCGGCTTCCAAACCGGGTGTGTAGTGGATTTCTCCTCGAGAGTGGGGAGCGGGGACGTAGGTCAGAGGACCGAACCTCGTTTACACATCGCGCGTCAAGGATAACGATTCCTAACCCTCTCTTATTTACTTTGTTTGCATCAGTTTACTGTGGATTGCTTGTCTTATATTTTTATTGCATAATTAGAGCCTCTTGACCCTAATCACCCCCCCCCCCCCCCTCTAGGGTCCAACACATCCAAGGCCCTATAAATACAAGCCTAGGGTCCCCATTCTCAAGGAACAAATTATTATCAAGACGAGGAGGTGCTGCCGAGTTGGAGAGCAAGGGAGCACAAATTTTAGAGGAGGCTAGCTGATCTCGGCGAAGTTCTTCAACATAAAGAGGAAGAGTTCGAGAGATCTGAAGCCATATCCCCCAATTCCTTGAGATTAGACTTTGTCTTAATCTCAAGAAGAGTATTGGTTTTGCTTGGTCAATATCAGTATTTTAGCGAATACTTCCTTGGAGAAGTAGAAGCTCTGACTAATCATTCTGTCAACCGGATCCTATCCGTAGGCGGTCCATGGATATCAATGTCCCTGACACAGGTAAAGATCCCACGCAAACAGAGACTAATAAATATGATCTGTGTGTTCTTTGAAAGAATTTTAATCTTTATATTTTTATTGTATAAGAAGATCTTATAAAAAGATCAACTTTTTATTTATTTGAGTTTATTATAACAACCGAAGTTGTAATAGATTCAAGACAATGAAAATAGCAATTTCTGAACCAAACACGCTGGTGACCACGGTGGGAGTATTGACTTGTACAAATCACTTATTAGGGTTCTTGGTGTCAAGTGATAAAGTCTTAACACAAAGGGGTTTGATAATTGTTAAAGATTAGCATACTATAATTCCAAGCATTATATCTGGACTCTAACAATGGGAGTGTTGCGTGCAGAGACACAATGAGGGTTTGAGTGGATTAAACCAGAAAAAATTTAGTTGACCTATCGTCAATTAATTTGATCAGTGAGGAATTTTATGGTGGAAGATTACGAATCATCAAACACGAGTAGGAATTTTGCGAGGAAAGATTGATCTTTCAAAGTGATCGAATCTCGTTTTAGCAAAAGTATTGACAAGAGTTGGTGAATTTGATCTCGAAAGTGAGATATGTTTCAACCTTGAGGACATTCAGAGTCCAAGTAGGGATTTCTTGTTTATCACTTCTGTAGTGACTGTGTTATCCTTAAGAATACCAGGCATGGCACTCTCCAGGAACTTCCCGTTACATGGGTTATCCACCCCCAGTTTCTTTAGAAAACTAGGCCTAACATTGAACTCAGCTGCATGATCGGGTTACCCTTAAGAAAAATTTTCTAGGAACTTCCCGTCAAGGGTAGAAAACAGTTTAGACTCATATACCTATTGGAGTATGCAGAGAGCAGTTTAACCTCATGCACCTGTTAGAGGATCACGGAGAAGCAATTTAACCTCTTATACTCATCGGAGGATTAAGAAGCAGTTTATACTCGTATACTCTTAGGAGTCATAGGAAACAATTTATACTCGTATACTCTTCGGAATGTTCATTCGGCTTAAGTTAGCATTATGACGCCAGCTTCAACTAAGGTTTGGATGCTATTTTTGAGAGCGAAGCAAGCCTTTGTGGGATGAAGGAACCTCCTTTGATACGTATAGTACTTTGGATCCTTAGTATTATCTGCTTCCTCCTAATTTACAATAGGTGAGAGCTTGATCTTGTTATTTTCAAGGAGGGATTCGAAAATGGCCGGAACGTCTTCATCCTTGAAGGAGTACTCTTTTTGGATTTTCGAATCTGAAGTATTTCACTATCTCCAGGGTTATTGTTGCAGGTGCCTTCCCCTTAGCACGAGAGATGAAACTTGAGTACGGAGGGTTAGCTGTCGGTTGACTTCTCTCGGCTTTCTTTCTTCTGAGGAAGCATTCGGCCTGCTCTCCGTGCACCTTCAACTCTTCTCAGGTGTTGGATGGTGCTACTCTCATAAGTTCCAAAATATCAATGAATAGGTTATTATGATAGGTTTGGAGGATGAAATCCTCTGTGACCGGATCTCGGCAATTCATAGCCTTATTCCGGAAGCGCTTGACGAAGTCGTCGACCATCTTATCATCTTCCTGTTTCTTCTCAAAGAGTTTCCTGATTTATACATCGATGTCATCATCAAAGAAATTACCGAAGAATAAGCTTCCTATATCGTCCCAGCTATTGATGCTTCCAAGCTTGAGACGACGGTACCAATCGAAGGTAGCTCGGCGAAGGGTGTCGACGAATGACCAGACCATTAGAGGTTCATGCCCGGAGATCACTCCTAAGTGAGACTTGAAGTAAATTAGATGCTGAGTGGGCGAACCATTTCCTTCGAACGGCATGAAGTTGATCAGGTTTAACTTCGCCGGATACGGGATCGACTCCCACTCTCTTGGATAGGGACATGGAATGCCAATCTTTTTCACCTTCTGAATGGATATCAAGGTATTAATTTTGCCCTCGAGGTCCTTCATCTTCTCATCCTCACTCATATCCTTCCTTGGTCGATTTTGATAAGGAACCTCACTGCCACACCCAACATTATCATTATCGGTGGGACCACTGTTCACGGGAAAAATCGTGTCTTTCTTCATTGATTCCATTGCACTCTCAATGACTGTTTATCGGTTACAAAGATCCGGTCTTTTTATAAGATCCGGTTACAACGAAAATTAAAATAAAAGAAAAGAAAGATTATAACTTTTTCTCTTGTTTGTCAAACAAATCACGAGTTCCTGTTTTGTGGTCGCTCGCTTGCGTGGGTTGTTTACCTGCGCCGGGGTTTATCCGTGGACCACCGTGAGATCTAGATCCGGTCGGATCTACGCAGTATAACGGGTATTATTTCACCAAGAAAATAATAGCCGGAGGGATTGTTTCACCAAGGAAACAATCGCTCAAATCTCGGGATCAAAGACCAAGCTTTGATCCGGAGTATATCGACGTAGATCTGAGATCCGGTCCTCTCGAACACTTGCCTTATTTGGCGTTGACGATCGCCGAGCACCAGATCTGGATGAACAAGTCCTTGACGTCCCAAAGTTTGAATCTTTTTAAGTTTGGAGCTTCGAATCCTGCAGGGCTTCGCCTCTCTCCAAAAATTCCAACCTCCTCAAATGAACAACCCCCTCTCCTATTTATAGCCAAGCGTCACTGTGTCCGTGCACGTGTGGCCAACACACACAAGAGGAGGGGAAGCCGGCCACCCTGAGGTGGCTCGGCCTTGGCCGAGCCACCCTAGGGTGGCTCGGCTTGGGCCGAGCCACCTTGGGGTGGCTCGGTTTCGGCCAAGTCCCCTCGGGTGTTGTTCGTTTCGGTCTTTTCCGCTATTTCCGGTTTGTGGTTGACTTGGTTTGGAATCGATTTGTTGACTTGATTCCCGATTTGGTAGTAAATCCATTTCTGAGTTCGAGTCTGAAGCTGATCTTGATTCGATCGCGATTCATCCGAGTCCGTTCTTGGTTGGACGACTCATTGACTCCCCGAACCGTTGAATTGATTCCGCACGTGAATGCATTCTGTTGATCGCGTGCAATTTGTTGACCTTGCCGCCTCGTCACTCGATGGTTCGTTGATTTGTCGATTCCCCGTGTCAAGCTGTGCGAAGGGACCTATAGGCAATTTTATACGCCTACAGATACCCCCTCCAAAGTATTTCAGTCTCGTTCTTTTATAGAAGAGTCTGGAATACTTTGGATGTGATTGTCCCAACCTTTAGTCGGTGTAACGGGACTTTGGAATGGCTTCTGTTCTAGATTCCTTCAATTCCTTCGGGCTATTCGGTGCTTTGTCGAATGTCTGTAAGGATTCCAGTGCTGCATTTATTGTCTGACCGTTGTCGAAATTTTAAACTTGAAGTCGATTCTTGATTTCTTGACTTTTTAGCTCGAGTTGGTTGCTTCAACATAGAACTGATCATCGATTGACGGCGTTGTCCGGCGTTTGAGCTTCATTGCGACGTGTTGTCCGGCGTCCAAGCTTCATTGCGATGTATTGTTCGACGTCCGACACAGTTTATACTCGTACGTCTTCTGGAGTATACACAGTTTAAGCTCTTAAGGTATTGGAGCGTGGCAGATACTTGAGTCACGAGACCAATTCATAAAATTGATGCGTCAATGACTCGTATTTATAGAATTTTTGGCAAATTCTTAGCCATCAACGGGTTTGATGTGCCTTTACTGACTACCGTTTGAGTCGGGCTAGCATGCGGATTGTTTAAGTCCGTTCCGCATGTGACGTTGTGCTAAAAGAGTTAACCCTTTTAGTGCTACGATAATGAATACGTAGACTTCGTCTTTCTCCCGTGAAAAGACTAAACAGCAACGTGTATGAGACGTTGACTTAGGATTTTTGGCAAATCCTCAGCCTTCAACGGATTTGACGTGCTCTTACCGATTACCGTTTGAATCGGGCTTACATGCGAATTGTTTTAATCCGTTTCGCATGTGATGTTGTGCTAAAGGAATAAACTCCCTTAGACTTTGTGCTATGATGTTGAATACATAGACTTTACCATTTGTTACGGGAATAGGTTACCCGGCGACGCGTGTTAGGCGTTGACTTTAGGATTTTTGGCTAACCCCCAGCCTTCAACGGATTTGATTAACCTTTACCGACTACCGTTTGAGTCGGGCTAGCATGCGGATTGTCTAACTCCGTTCCGCATGTTACGTTGTGCTAAGAGGGTGAATCCTCTAAGACTTTGTGCTACGACTTTGAATACGTAGACTTCGCCGTTGTTATGGGAATAAGCTACCCAGCGACGTGTATTAGACGTTGACTTATCCCTACTTAGGCTTCGGGATAAAGGTCCCCAGAATCAGATTCTGGTGTCTTCTTCAATCGGTGAAAGACTAAACCGACGACGCGTGTTAGGCGTCGGCATATCCTTTCTTAGGATTCAGGATGAAATTCCCCATGCGTATAAGGCATGGATTTTGGCGTTATTAATAACAACCTGCCACAATATTGAATATGTGAGCGAGTGTTCTTTTTAATGGTTAAGAACTAACCGGCGGTGCGTGTTAGGTGCCGACTTATCCTTTCTTAGGTTTCAGGATAAAATACCCCAGAATCGAACTCTGGTGTCTTCTTCTACGGAGAAAGACTAAACCGGCAGTGCGTGTTAGGCGCAGACTTATCCCTTCTTAGGATTCGGGATAAACTTCCTAGAATGAATCCAAAATTCTTGGAAAATGATTGGTGTGGGAAGGAAGAATTTTATATTCTATTCCCTAAACAAAGAAGGAAAGGAAACTCGAGGTGGGATCTCCACCCCCAGAATTCGGAAAGGTGAAACTAAGAGTGGGATCTCCACTCCGAGAATCAAAAAGAATCGGATAACCCTAACTGTCAGAAGGTATGATTACCGAACTAAAGATGAATCTCTCGTTTATCGAGAATGAATTGTGGTTTTGGTCCTAACTGTATGAAGGTTTGACAAAACTGGAGCTTGAGATGACCCTAACTGTAGGAAGGCTTGATCACTCGATTTGAAAGCGGACCTCTCGTTCATTGGAGGAATCGAGAGGGGATTTTGGTTGTGGTCCTAACTGTAGGAAGGTTTGACCAAGTGGGGGGTTTAAAACGATCCTAATTGTAAGAAGGTTTGATCGCTCGATTTGTGGGCCTCTCGTTCATTGAAGGAATCGAGAGGGGATTTTGGTTTTGGCCCTAACTGTAGGAAGGTTTGACCAAGCGGGGGGTTTAAAATGATCCTAACTGTAAGAAGGTTTGATCGCTCGATTTGTGGGCCTCTCGTTCATTGAAAGAATCGAGAGGGGATTTTGGTTTTAGCCCTAACTGTAGGAAGGTTTGACCAAGTAAAAAGTGAGAGTGAGAGTACAAATTACTGTAAGAATGTTGATTCGTACAAATCACTCAAAGGGGGTATTCTTGGTGTTAAGTTATAAGGACTTAACACAAAGGGGTTTGACAATTCGTCAAGGATTGATATCAAAATTCTAAGTATTATATCCGGACTCTAACAATAGGAGTGTTGAGTGCACAGATACATCAAAAGTTTGAGTGGATTTAACCGAAAGGAATTTTAGTGGACCCACCGTCAATTAGTTTGATCGGTGGGGGATTCTGTGGTGGAGACTATGAGTCGTCAAACACCAATGAGAGTTTTGTGAGGGAAAATTGATCCAATGAAGTGATCGGATTTCATCTCAGCAAAAGAGTATTCGGAAATTAGGAGTTTAGTGTTTATCACTTTATTCATCATGACCGGGTTATCCCTAAGAATATTACATTTAACATTCTTCCGGGAACTTCCCGTTACATGAATTATCCACCCCCAGCTTTCTTTGCAAAACTGGGTGTATCATTGTATCAGCTGCACGATCGGGTTATCCTTAAGAATACTACGCATGGCACTCTCTAGGAACTTCCCGTGGAAAAAAGGAAATAGTTTAGACTCATACACCTATTGGAGTATCAGGGAGCAGTTTAACCTCTTATACCGGTCGGAGGATTGAGAAGCAGTTTATACTCATATACTCTTCGGAGTGTCAGGAAGCAGTTTATACTCTTATACCTGTTGGAGTTTTGCCATTTTCAACTAGCTCACTCTAGCGTTATGACACCGGCTTCAACCAAGGTTTGGATGCTATTCTTGAGTGTAAAGCACGCCTTGGTTGGGTGAAGGATCCTCCTGTGGTATACGCAGTACTTTGGATCCGCAATATCGTCAGCTTCCTCCTGATTCGTGATCGGTGGGAGCTTGATCTTGTTATTGTCAAGGAGGAATTTGAAGATGGCTGGAACATCTTCGTCCTTGAAGGAGTACTCTTTTTGACGCCTCTGATCCGAAGTCTTTTGCTGCCTCCGGGACTGCTGTTGTGATGTTTGATTAGCGTCGACAGTCGTTGCGGGTGTCTTGCCCTTACCACGGGAGGGGAAGTTCGAGTTCGGAGGATTTGTCGTCGATTGACTCCTCTCGGCCTTCTTCCTTCGGAGGAAGCGTTCGGCTTGTTCCCCTCGGACCTTCAAGTCTTTCCAAGTATTGGATGGTGCTGTCCATATTGCTTCCAACACGTCCAATGCGAGGTTGTTGTGGCAAGTCTGGAGAATGAACTCCTCGGTGATCGGGTCCCGGCAATTCAATGCTTTGTTCCGGAACCTCTTGACGAAGGTTTCGACCGGTTCCCCGTCCTTTTGTTTCTCGTCGAGCAACGTTCCGATGGATATCTCGGTGTCGTCGTCGAAGAAGTTAGCGAGGAATTTTGTCTCCATGTCGTCCCAGCTATTCACGCTTCCTGGCTTGAGGCGGCGATACCAATTGAAGGCGGCTCCGCGAAGAGTGCCAACGAATGACCGCACCATCAGAGGCTCATTGCCGGAGATAACACCCAAGTGCGATTTAAAGTAAATCAAATACTAAGTTGGGGAGCCCTTCCCATCGAACGGCGTGAAGTTGATTAGACTAAACTTCGCCGGATAGGGGATTGATTCCCACTCTCTTGGGTATGGACAAGGAATGCCCGTCTTCTTCACCTCTTGAGCGGAAATCAACGTATTGATTTTTCTCTCGAGGTTTTTGATCTTTAAGTTTTCACTTGTATCTTCGTTGGCATTCTCGTTTCCACCCCCTGCATTGATGGGAGGATCATTGGCATTGCGAGTTTCATTTGCACCCGTGTCCTCATTTTCCAGATTGCTCTGGTTATGACGACTTGGTTCTCCTTGTTGGTTCCTTAATGCCTGGATTTGTTGGTCATGCATTTCTTTCATGGTCTGCATGGCCATCTGCATCTCGAGCCTGAAGCTCTCCTGTTGTTTGGCCATAGCATCTTCGAGCATCTTGGCCACTTGTTCCGCGCTTATCATGAATGACTCGCGGGGTTCTCCTTCGCTGGACACGGTGTTGTCAGACGCAACCGCAGAGCAAGCATCCTATTCTTCATCTTCTGAAGGTGGTCTTATCCGAACCCTACCATAAGTTCCTCGTGTGATGGCTCCGGACTGCAGACGGGTTAGACGCCGGGATGCTTTCAGAATCGACTCGAGATCATCCCGTGCCGATGTCCCTTTGCTGGTCATATTAGCGGTGACCCTCGGAAATTCTCTGTTTTCATCCACCGCTCTTCTTCGTCGGAAACGCCTAGGCCTTGGCTTTAGGGTTTCAGTGCTGAGCCTTTCGAACACCAAAACTCTTTCGGGGACCGTCTTGATGCAGTTACATTCAGACAATACCGCCCGAATGAGTTTGGAACAGGAGCATTGAGCTTCGAGCCTATGAGGACTTCTCTTTCTGGCTCTGCTCGTACCCCCAGCACGATAGTACAACTCGTCCGTATGAAAGTCGGAGCAACCTATCGTGTGTTGGTACGATCTCTCAGGTATAACGTCATCGTCATCGGACGACAACGTTTCCTTCTGAGGGCGACCTGCCTTCTTTGGGCTTTCAAAAGTTACGCGCCTCGAAACATGCCTTTGTGGGCGTGTGTTCTCAGCGGACTCCTGGACTTTGATGCGCAAATTGGCGCTCACAGCTGCTTTGAACTCCTTGTCATGCTGAGAATGACGGCGACCCCCAGCATGTTGAGCCGTTCGGGGCTTCTTCATCGGGCCCAAACGTTCTTGAACTGGAGCTTTGCATCGTCCATCGGGAAGTGGGCCGAGGCGCTCCAAAACTGACTTCTTTCTCCGGGATGATTCTGCGTGACCTCCCGGAGTGGCCATGGGAATTGTCGGCGACTTCGTTTGGTTCGCCGGAGGTTGAATCTTCTTCGAAGGTTGCCAAGGTTGTTCTTTGGCCTGAATCGCCACTTCGGATTTCGACCTCCAGACTTTGCGGGTTGGTGACGGCTTCTTTGTCACCTCCTTCTGCAGCCTTCTACGGGCTTCTTCAATTTGAGCCCGTGCCTGCGCTGATAGTGCGTGGCGCTTACGAACGCGCTCCTCTAGCGTTGATCGGTTCCGTTTGACACGGATCCATTCGTTGGTTGGCGGCTTAGAGGAGCTGCCACTCATATGTTGTTGAGGCTGCTTGCCTCTTCTGTTCTTCAGATCCGTGTTGTAGCGGATCCCGTCCACAGATTCCATTGCCTTTGCGAATTGTTTCGCAAGGCGTTGACGTTGTCTTTGGCGGGCTCTCTTCGAGAGAGTAACCACGCCCTCGGCAACGGAAGATTTGGCCAGAGCAGATCTGACCTGGTTGGAAGTTGGAGAGACCTCACCCGATGCAGCTTCGGCATCCAGCGGGACGAGATCTTCGTTGGTAGCTTCAACTTCTTCGTACCAACGAACTTTTCTCCTGGAGGAGAACTTCTTAGACTTGCAGGACTTGCGAGGGGAGGTTAATCCGGACGAGGACGACAAGTACTCCTCAAACTTCTGCTGGTCGAACTCGTATTCGACCTCCTCCACGACCGGGATTGAGATCCGCGGCTGCGACGCAACGATCTCGGCAGCGAGATCGGTGGCTCCCACTATGGTCGCCAGATTGTTCGCGGGAAAAATCGTGTCTTTCTTCATTGATTCCATTGCACTCTCAATAACTATTTATCGGTTACAAAGATCCGGTCTTTTTATAAGATCCGGTTACAACGAAAATCAAAATAAAAGAAAAGAAAGATTACAACTTTTTCTCTTGTTTGTCGAACAAATCACGAGTTCCTGTTTTGCGGTCGCTCGCTTGCGTGGGTTGTTTGCCTGCGCCGGGGTTTATCCGTGGACCACCACGAGATCTAGATCCGGTCGGATCTACGCAGTATAACGGGTATTATTTCACCAAGGAAATAATAGCCGGAGGGATTGTTTCACCAAGGAAACAATCGCTCAAATCTTGGGATCAAAGACCAAGCTTTGATCCGGAGTATATCGACGTAGATCTGAGATCCGGTCCTCTCGAACACCTGCCTTATTTGGCGTTAACGATCGCCGAGCACCAGATCTGGATGAACAAGTCCTTGACGTCCCAAAGTTTGAATCTTTTTAAGTTTGGAGCTTCGAATCCTGCAGGGCTTCGCCTCTCTCCAAAAATTCCAACCTCCTCAAATGAACAACCCCCTCTCCTATTTATAGCCAAGCGTCACTGTGCCCGTGCACGTGTGGCCAACACACACAAGAGGGGGGAGGGAAGCCGGCCACCTCAAGGTGGCTCGGCTCATGCCGAGCCACCCTGAGGTGGCTCGGCCACCGAGCCACCTTAGGGTGGCTCGGCTTGGGCCGAGCCACCTTGGGGTGGCTCGGTTTTGGCCGAGTCCCCTCGGGTGTTGTTCGTTTCGGTCTTTTCTGCTGTTTCCGGTTTGTGGTTGACTTGGTTTGGAATCGATTTGCTGACTTGATTCCCGATTTGGTAGTAAATCCATTTCTGAGTTTGAGTCCGAAGCTGATCTTGATTCGATCGCGATTCATCCGAGTCCGTTCTTGGTTGGACGACTCATTGACTCCCCGAACCGTTGGATTGATTCCGCACGCGAATGCATTCTGTTGATCGCGTGCAATTTGTTGACCTTGCCGCCTCGTCACTCGATGGTTCGTTGATTTGTCGATTCCCCGTGTCAAGCTGTGTGAAGGGACCTATAGGTAATTTTATACGCCTACAACCACCCCTAACATCGTTATTTTTAGTAAGACCACCACTACTGTTTTGGTCAATGGAAGGGTTATCTGCATCGAGATGTTCGACCATGTCTAAATCACCACTTGTTCGGTAGGCATTGTTGTGACTAACTGGATACACCAATTTGACCAAACAAAACTTGGATCCGTCGGTCATGCCCTTCCTTCATCCGTAGCATAGCTATTTCCATTTCAAACTTGAAGTTTTCCTTTTGCTTAGCCAAAGCATCTTCAAGAATCTTGGTCATTTGCTCGGTGTTGATCAAAAATGCCTCGTGGGATTGTCCTGGCTAGATACCATATTGTCAGAAGCAACTGTAGGGTTAGCATCTGATACTTCATCATCTGAGGATAATCCTCTATTCATCCTATGATAGTCCCTACATCTAGTAGTCCCTGCGCATAGTCGAGTTAGACGATGCGATATGAGGGGGTCTGAACTAGAATGTCGAGTCGACTTTCTCTTATCAACCATGTTAATCATGACTGCGGATTGTTTAGGTCCGACAAGTGCTAGCTGGAGTCGATACATTAGTTGGGCTATTCCCGAATTAACTCTTCTTCCTGGAGAAAAGTCAGGGCTAGAACCACTAGAAACAATCGGAGACTTTTCCTTATTGACCATATTGATGGTAATTTCTGGGAGTTCGTCATCTCGAATGACCGATCTTCTTTTGTGAAAACACCTTGATTCGGGCTTCGACGATTCAGTGTAGATCCTCTCGAATATCGAGAGTCTCTGTGGAGCAGTCTTGGGGTAGCTACACACTGATAATACTGCCCTGATAATTTTGGTACATGAACAATGATAGTCCGCTTCCTAGGAACTTCTCTTTCGAGATATGTTCGTATCCCTAGCCTGATAGTACAACTCATCGGCATGATTATCGGAGCAACTTATAGTGTGTTGGCACGACTTTCTAGGCATAGTGTCGTTGCTGTCAGACAAAAACATTTCCTTCTGGAGATTCGATGTCTTGTTAGAGCTCTCAAGAGTCGCATGTTTTGAGCTACACCTTCGTGAGCGTTGGACCTCAACGGTCACTTGGACTTCGACACGCAGTCTGAGGCGGTCAGTTATAGGGGTTTTCCTATTACGATAAGGCTCGGACTTGTTGCAAGGGCGAGTGCGACCCCAGCTCGATGAGTTGCTCGGGGTTCATTCACTATGCCCAAGCGTTCTTTAATTGGAACTCTACTTTGATCCTCATGCAAAGGACCTAGGCGTTCCGCCATTGTTATTTTGAATTGGAACAAGTCCGTGTTGCAGTGGGACTTCACCGAAGGTACGAGATCAGTCAGAACAGGAACGGAATTCACTAAACTCAAAAAAATAAGCACAGGACACCTCTTGGCTTGACCTAGGCACGGGTCAGCTTAGGGTGACCCACCACCGGCTGGGTCACTTCGTGGTGACCCACGAGCGGTCGGGTCACCATGTGGTGACCTGTGGCTGGCCGGGTCACCACGTGCTCGTGGTGACCCGTGGCTGGTCAGGTCACCTCTTGGTGACCCGCAGCTAGCCGGGTCACCTGGGCGTGACTCTTAATCTTTCGGTTTTTTGGCCGTTGTTTTGAGCTTCGGCCTCCAGACTCCACGCGGTTTTGCTGGTTTCTTAGCCACCTCTTGTTTCTGCAACTCTCGGGCCTTCTGCACAAGAATTCGCGCATGCACAAGGAGTGTACAACACTTTTGGATGAATTCCTCAATGGTTGAACGAGTCCTTTTGACTTAGATCCATTCGTTTGTTGCTGGTTTGGAGGAGGAGTCATTTGCTCGTTGTTTGGGCGCTTGGTATTCCATAAATTTCAGATCCGCCCTGTAACAGATCCTGTCCACTGGCTCCAAAGCCTTAGCGTGTTGTCGCGCGAGGCATTTACGTTATCTTTGACGTGCCCTCTTCGATAGGATTGGCACACCTTCAGTACTCAACTCCTTGATTGAGGAGGAGTCTAGATCTATAGATCCGGCCTCGTTGGAGGCCAGAGGGACATTGCAAGGTGCAGCTACCGCAACAATGGGGGCGTTGATCTTCCTGTGCTTGCGAGTGAAGGAGGATCTTGAAGAGGAGGAGGACAGATACTCCTCGAACTTCTGTTGGTCGAACTCGTACTCGACCTCTTCTTCAACTGGGATCCAGATCTGAGGTTACGACATGACAGCCTCTGCAGAGAAGCTGTTGGCTCCCACTATGGTCGCCAGCATGTTTGGTTCAAAAATTGCAATTTTCATTTTCTTGAATCTATTACAACTTCAGTCGTTACAATAAACTCAAATAAATAAAAAGTTAATCTTTTTATAAGATCTTCTTACACAATAAAAATATAAAGATTACAATTCCTTCAAAGAACACACAAATCCTATTTATTAGTCTCTGTTTGTGTGGGATCTTTGCCTGTGCCGGGGACCTTAATATCCATGGACCACCTACGAATCGGATCCGGTTGAAGAAATGATTAATCAGAGCTCCTACTTCATCAAGGAAGTATTTGCTAAAGTACTGATATCAACCAAGCGAAATCAATACTCTTCTCAAGATTAAGACCAAGCCTAATCTCAAGGAATTGGAGGATGGGGCTTCAGATCTCTCAAACTCTCCCTCTTTATGCTGAAGAACTTTGTCGAGATCAGGTAGCCTCCTTTGAAATTCGTGCTCCCTTGCTCTCCAACGCGGCAACACTTTCTCGTCTTGATAATAATTCGCCCCTTGAGAATGGGGACCCTAGGCTTGTATTTATAGGGCCTTGGATACGGTTATTTGGATGAGAATAAGGGATTTGACCATATCTTTAGTTAATAATGGCCTAACCCCATTTAGAGATGATATCCAATCAGTTGAGATGTTCTAGAACGAACAAATCCCAAGAAATATTAAAAAAACATTTTAGGTACTCGAGGCGCACAGAAGGCTCTGCTGTCCCGGCCTGAGCGTGGGACAGCTCATGCTGACCCGCGTAGCTACAGGTCAGCATGAACTGACCCGCATAGCTGCGGGTCAGTACGAGCTGACCCGCATAGCTGCAGGTCACCACTTGGTGACCCGTGCCCACGCGGGTCAGCACGAGCTGTCTTATGCCTAGGCCGGGACAACAGAGCCTGCCACGCGCCTCGAGTGCTTAAAACATTTTTTTATATTTCTTAGGATTTGTTCATTCCAAAGTATCTCAACTGATTAGATATCATCTCTAAACGGGGTTAGGCCGTTATTAACTAAAGATATGGCCAAATCCCTCATTCTCATCCAAATAACTGCATCCAAAGCCCTATAATTACAAGCCTAGGGTTCCTATTCTTAAGGGATGAATTATTATCAAGACGAGGAGGTGCTGTCGAGTTGGAGAGTAAGGGAGCACGAATTTCAGTGGAGGCTAGTTGATCTCGACGAAGTTCTTCAGCATAAAAAGGGAGAGATCGAGAGATCTGAAGCCCCATCCCCCTATTCCTTGATATTAGGTTTGGTCTTAATCTCAAAAAGAGTACTGATTTCGCTTGGTCGATATCAGTACTTTAACGAATACTTTCTTGGTAAACTAGGAGCTCTGATTAATCATTCTGTCAACCGGATCCAATCCATAGGCGGCCCACAGATATCAACGTCCCCGGCACAGGAAAAGATCTCACGCAAATAGAGACTAATAAATAGGATCTATGTGTTCTTTGAAGGAATTATAATTTTTATATTTTCATTGTGTAAGAAGATCTTATAAAAAGATTAACTTTTTATTTATTTGAGTTTATTGTAACGACTTAAGTTGTAATAGATTTAAGACAATGAAAAAAGTAATTTTTGAACCAAACAATGGGTATTAAATCATAATAAATATATTTAATCAATGCATCATTTGTTACTGATATGTAAATTTACTTAATCTTCTTTATAGGTCAAGTGGATACCATATGAACTAGCTTTGGAGTCACTACCAGATATTTGTAGGAAAGATGAAGATATATGGCGTGCTCGCGTCCTGATTATATGTTTTGAGATTGTCGAAATGCACGTGCTTGACCATGTGCTCCGACAATTTGAACTAAAGCAACATATTCCAAACCCTGTAGAAAGAATAGAGAGAAATCCCAGAAAAGGAGCACATCATGTAAATTAGGAATTAATTTGCCATGCTTACATCCAGAATTAGAAGTTGGGGGAGGAGGCTCTAGTGATGGAGAGGGCTAACGCACCTGACCTAGGTGTGTACTTAAAGTGGTACTTGGGGATTACTCGCCGATGGATATTTTAGGAAAACAAAGCCCCCAAGAAGTACATACCGAGGTCCACTTGAGAGAGAGTTGGTAAGTGTATAGGCAAAATATACAATTATTTTGTGATTATTATTTTAATATCATCCACTTGCTAATAATTCTATTTTGTTTTTTATCTTATAGGTACCAGAGCCGATGAGGTTGCTACTATTGCACATGATGCATTGAGAATGTCTACCAATCTAGGAGCGAGGAACGCGTTCCTTCGCATCATAAAAAAGATTCAGTCCAGACTTAAGAGGATACGCAATGCGAAACGTGATGGACGTGAGGAGCGAATTATAGGGTACGAGCGTCGACAGATTTGAGGACATACGGGAGCAAGCTCAAGTCGTGCATATGATGAAGCTAGAGGATCACAGCAAGCTCCAGTCGGATGTTCACAGGAGCTTCAAGTTGAGGAGGATGTCATGCACTCGGTTCACACACAACCGGACATTGAGATTATCCGAGCTCATATTGAAGGTGAACAGGGATGGGGGAGAGGAAGAAGAGGGAGAGGGAGAGCGAGAGGGAGAGGAAAGGGAGTTGTAAATATTTGTTAAACTTCGATATACTTTGTAGGATGTTTATGTTTAAAATTGAATGTTACATTTGAATGTTACATATCCAATATTGATTATGGATTTTTAGTAAGTGAAATGAATGTTACGTTTGGAATTGATTATGGATTGGTATGTGTTTATTTGTGTTTGCGATTGCATTATGGATTGATAAATATGTATCAAGAGTTGATGGATTGATATGTATTAGCAGAAGTGAGATTTTCGAGCTGAGTGTGGTTCGCGGGAAAATTTGTGTCTTTCTCCATTGATATCATTGCCATCTTAGTTAACAACTTTATGCGTTACAAAGATCCGGTCTTTTTATAAGAGCCGGTTACAATGAAAATCAAAATACGAAAAAGAAAGATTACAATTTGTTTCCTTTTATGTCGAACGAATCGCGAGCTCCTGTTTCGCGGTCACTCGCTTTGTGTGGGTTCTTTGCCTGTGCCGGGGTTGTTTGCCGTGGACCACCGCGTGATCTCGATCCGGGCAGATCTACGCAGTATGACGGGTATTATTCCACCAAGGGAGATAATAGCCGGGAGGGATTGTTTCACCAAGGAAACAACCGCTCAATCTCGGGATCTAAGAACCAAGCTTAGATCCGGAGTATAGCAACGTAGATCTCCCGATCCGGTCCTCTCGAACTCCTGCCTTATTTGACGTTATCGATCGCTGAGCACCAGATCCGGATGAGCAAGTCTTAAAGCCTCCAAAGATTGAATCTTTTCTAAGTTTTAAATCTCCAATCCAGCAGGGCTTCGCCTCTCTCCCAAAATTTCCTCCTTGAATGAACAACACCCCTCCTATTTATAGCCAAATGAACCTGTGCGTATGCACGTGTACACAACACGCAAGGGGAGAGGGGGGGCTGCCGGCCACCTTGGGGTGGCTCGGTTTGGGCCGAGCCACCCCGGGTTGGTTCGGTTCGGGTCGAGTCCCCCCGGGTGTGTTCGTTTCGTCCGTCGTTCGGGTTTTCTGGTGTTTCCGGTTCCGGTTCGTTGTTGATTTAGACTTCGATTCGGTTGTGTGGTTGACTTGTTCGGATTCGATTCGTTTTGATCCGATTCCTGATTTGGCAGTAAACCCACTTCTGAGTTCTAGTCCGAAACCAATCTTGATTCGATCGTTATATCACCGAGTTCGCTCTTGTTTAGATGACTCGGTGATTCCCCGAAACGTTGGTTTGATTTCGCGTGCAAGTGGATGCATTCCACTGCTTGGGTGCGATTTGTTGGCTTCGTCGCCTTGTTATCCCGCTTCGTCGCGTGTCGCTTGGCTTCGGCGTTGCGGAGCTAACGGTCTTGCTTGGATACGTCGCCCGATGGTTTGTTTGTTGAATCGGCGTCGTCGAGCTGTATTGTAGGACCTATAGGCAATTTTATACGCCTACAGATACCCCCTCCAAAGTATTTCAGCCTCGTTCTTTTATAGAAGAGTCTGGAATACTTTGGATGTGATTGTCCCAACCTTCAGTCGGTGTAGCGGGACTTTGGAATGGCTTCTGTCCTGGATTCCTTCGATTCCTTCAGGTCGTTCAGTGCTTTGTAGAACGCCTATGAGGATTCCGGTGCTGCATTTATTGTCTGACCATCGTCGGAATTTTGAACTTGAAGTCGATTTTTGATTTCTTGACTTTTAGCTCGAGTTGGTTGCTTCAACATAGAACTGATCATCGATTGACGGCGTCGTCCGGCGTTTGAGCTTCATTGCGACGCGTTGTCCGGCGTTTAAACTTCATTTCGACGCGTTGTCCGGCGTCCAGGCTTCATTGTGATGCGCTGTTCGACGTTTGACACAGTTTATACTCGTACGTCTGCTGGAGTATACACAGTTTAAGCTCTTAAGGTATTGGAGCGTGGCGGATACTTGAGTCACGAGACCAATCGATAGAATTGATACGTCAATGACTTGTACTTATAGAATTTTTGGCAAATTCTCAGCCATCAACGGATTTGATGAGCCTTTACCGACTACCGTTTGAGTCGGGCTAGCATGTGGATTATTTTAATCCGTTCGCACGTAACGTTGCGCTAAAGGAATGAACTCCCTTAGACTTTGTGCTACGACTTCGAATACGTAGACTTCGTCTTTCTCCTGTGAAAAGACTAAACAGCAACGTGTATGAGACGTTGACTTAGGATTTTTGGCAAATCCTCAGCCTTCAACGGATTTGAGGTGCTCTTACCGATTACCGTTTGAATCGGGCTTACATGCGGATTGTTTTTAAATCCGTTCCGCATGTGACATTGTGCTAAAGGAATGAACTCCTTTAGACTTTATGCTATGATGTTGAATACATAGACTTTACCATTTGTCACGGGAATAGGTTACCCGGCGACGCGTGTGAGGCGCTGACTTTAGGGTTTTTGGCTAGCCCCCAGCCTTAAACGGATTTGATTAGCCTTTACCGACTACCGTTTGAGTCGGGCTAGCATGCGGATTGTTTAAATCCGTTCGTATGTAACGTTGTGCTCAGAGATTGAATTCTCTGAGACTTTGTGCTATGATGTCGAATACATAGACTTCGCCATTGTTACGGGAATAGGCTACCCGGCGACGCGTGTGAGGCGCTGACTTATCCCTACTTAGGCTTCGGGATAACATACCCCAGAATTGAACTCTGGTGTCTTTTTCAATCGGAAAAAAGACTAAACCGGCAACGCGTGTTAGGCGTCGACACATCCTTTCTTAGGATTCAGGATGAAATTCCCCATGCGTGTGAGGCATGGATTTCGGTGTTATTAATAACAACCTGCCGCAATGTTGAATATGCGGACGGGGGTTCTTTTTGACGGTTAAGAACTAACCGGCCGCGTGTGTTAAGCGCAGACTTATCCTTACTTAGGTTTCAGGATAAAATACCCCGTACGTGTGAAGCACGGATTATGGCGTTATTAATAACGACCTG
>BQKN01064537.1:54594-68173 GCA_022839385.1 Asparagus kiusianus
GAATCGGACTCTGGTGTCTTCTTCAATCGGTAAAAGACTAAACCGGCCGCGTGTGTTAGGCGCAGACTTATCCCTGCTTAGGATTCGGGATAAAATTCCCCGTACCGGTGAGGCACGGATTTAGAGGATTGAAAAGGTGGTGTCTTTTCTTAGGACAAAGACGAACCCGATGCGGGAGAGGAAGAATTTTATATTCTATTTCCCTGTTTAAAAAGGAGACTCGGGGTGGGATCTCCATCCCCAGAATCCGGAAAGGTGAAACTAAGAGTGGGATCTCCACTCCGAGAATCGAAAAGATTCGGATAACCCTAACTGTCGGAAGGTTTGATTACCGAGGTAAAGATGAATTTCTCGTTTATCGAGAATGGATTGTGGTTTTGGTCCTAACTATAGGAAGGTTTGACCAAGCGGGAGTTTGAGATGATCCTAACTGTAGGAAGGTTTGATCGCTCAATTTGAAAGTGGACCTCTCGTTCATTGAAGGAATCGAGAGGGGATTTTGGTTGTGGTCCTAACTGTAGGAAGGTTTGACCAAGTGGGGGGTTTGAGACGATCCTAACTGTAGGAAGGTTTGATCACTCAATTTAAAAGTGGACCTCTCGTTCATTGAAGGAATCGAGAGGGGATTTTGGTTTTGGTCCTAACTGTAGGAAGGTTTGACCAAGTAAGAAGTGAGAGTGAGAGTACAAATCACAGCAGGAGTGTTGACATGTACACATCACTCGGAAGGAATTCCTGGTGTTAAGTTACAAGGACTTAACACGAAGGGGTTTGACAATTTGTCAATTATATTCGGACTCTAACAAATGAAAGTGTTGAGTGCACGAACATAGCGAAAGTTTGAAAAAATTTTGGTAAATTAGGAGTTTAGTGTTTACCACTTTATTCATCATGACCGGGTTATCCCTAAGAATATTACATTTAACATTCTTCCGGGAACTTCCCGTTACATGAATTATCCACCCCCAGCTTTCTTTGCAAAACTGGGTTTATTGTTGCATTAACCGCATGATCGGGTTATCCTTAAGAATACCACGCATGGCACTCTCCAGGAACTTCCCGTGGAAGAAAGGAAATAGTTTAGACTCTTATACCTATTGGAGTATCAGGGAGCAGTTTATACTCTTATACCGGTCGGAGTTAGGGAATACAGTTTATACTCGTGCACCCACTGGAGTTTCGCCGTTCTTGACTGGCTTACTCCAGCGTTATGACACCGGCTTCAACCAGGGTCTGGATACTGTTCTTTAGAGTAAAGAAGGCCTTGGTAGGGTGAAGGATCCTCCTGTGGTATGCGCAGTACTTCGGATCCGCAGTGTTGTCAGCTTCCTCCTGATTCGTGATCGGTGGGAGCTTGATCTTGTTATTGTCAAGGAGGGATTTGAAGATGGCTGGAACCTCTTCGTCCTTGAAGGAGTACTCTTTTTGAGGCCTCTGATCTGAAGTCTTTTGCTGCCTCCGGGACTGCTGTTGCGACGTTTGATTAGCATCAACAGCCGCTTCAGGTGTTTTGCCCTTACCACGGGAGGCGAAGTTTGAGTTTGGAGGATTGGTCGTCGATCGACCCCTCTCGGCCTTCTTCCTTCGGAGGAAGCATTCGGCTTGTTCCCCTCTGACCTTCAAGTCTTTCCATGTGTTGGATGGCGCTGTTCCTATTGCTTCCAACACGTCCAACGAAAGATTATTGTGGCAGGTCTGGAGGATGAATTCCTCGGTGATCGGGTCCCGGCAATTCAAAGCTTTGTTCCGGAACCTCTTGACGAAGGTTTTGACCGATTCCCCGTCCTTTTGTTTCTCGTCGAGCAACGTTCCGATGGATATCTCGGTGTCGTCGTCGAAGAACTTGGTGAGGAACATGGTCTCCATATCGTCCCAGCTGCTCACGCTACCTGGCTTGAGGCGGCGGTACCAATCGAAGGCGGCTCCACGAAGAGTACCAACGAATAACCGCACCATCAGAGGCTCATTGCCGGAGATAATACCCAGGTGCGATTTGAAATAAATCAAATGCTGAGTGGGGGAACCTTTCCCATCGAACGGCGTGAAGTTGATTAGACTAAACTTCGCCGGATAGGGGATTGAATCCCACTCCCTTGGGTATGGACAAGGAATGCCCGTTTTCTTCACCTCTTGAGCTGACATCAAGGTATTGATTTTGCTCTCGAGGCTTTTGATCTTCAAGTTTTCACCTGTATCTTCGTTGGCATCCTCATTACCACCCCCTGCGTTGATGGGAGGGTTATCGGCATTGAGAGTTTCATCCGTATCCGTATGTTCCACTTCTTGAACAACCTGATTACGGTGGCTTGGTTCGCCTTGCTGGTTCCTCAGTGCCTGGATTTGCTGCTCATGCATCTCTCTCATGGTCTGCATGGCCATCTGCATCTCGAGCCTGAAGGTCTCCTGTTGTTTGGCCATGGCTTCTTCAAGCATCTTGGCCACTTGTTCCGTGCTTATCATGAATGACTCGCGGGATTCTCCTTCGCTGGATACGGTGTTATCAGACGCAACCGCAGAGCATGCATCTGATTCCTCATCTTCTGAAGGTGAGCTTATCCGAACCCTCCCATACGTTCCTCGCGCGATGGCTCCGGACTGCAGACGGGTTAGACGCCGAGATGCTCCCAGAATTGACTCGAGATCATCTCGTGCCGATGTCCCCTTATTGGTCATGTTAGCGGTGACTCTTGGAAATTCTCCATCCTCAACCACCGCTTTCCTTCGTCGGAAACGCCTAGGCCTTGGCTTTGGCGTTTCAGTGCTGAGCCTTTCGAATACCGAGACTCTTTCGGGGACCGTCTTAGTGCAATTACACTGAGACAATACCGCCCGAATGAGTTTGGAACAGGGGCACTGAGTCTCGAGCCTACGAGGACTTCTCTTTCTGGCTCTGTTCGTACCCCCAGCACGATAGTACAACTCGTCAATTTGATCGGAGTAACCTATCGTGTGTTGGCGAATTACCTTATTTGGACTTTCGAGAGTCACTCGCCTCGAAACGTGCCTTTGTGGGCGTGAATTCTCAACGGGCTCCCGAACTTCGATGCGCAAATTGGCACGCGCAGTAGCCTTGAACTCCTTGTCATGTTGAGGGTTGTGTCGACCCCCAGCATGTTGATTAGTTCGGAGCTGTCTCAGTGGACCCAAACGTTCTTGGATTTTGCTGCGCTCATCGGGAATTGGACCGAGGCGCTCCAAGATTGACCTCCTTCCTCGGGATGGTTCGGGAGGTTGAACTCGTTTTGAAGGCTGTAAAGGTCGCTCCTCGGCCTGAATCACCACCTCGGATTTTGGCCTCCATACTTTGCAAGTTGGTGGCGATTTCTTGGCCACTCCATTCTGCAGCTTCCTACGGGCTTCCTCGACTCGAGCCTGTGCTTGCGCTGAGAGTGCGCGGCGCTTCCGAATGCGTTCCTCCAGGGTTGAACGGTTCCGTTTGACGTGGATCCATTCGTTCGTTGGCGGCTTGGAGGAGTTGCCATTCGTCTGTTGTTGAGGCTGTTTGCCTCTTCTGTTCTTCAGATCCGTGTTGTAACAGATCCCGTCTACAGATTCCATTGCCTTTGCGATTTGTTTCGCAAGGCGCTGACGTTGCCTTTGACGGGCTCTCTTTGAGAGAGTCGCTACGCCCTCAGCAACGGAAGATTTGGCCAGAGCGGATCTGACCTGGTTGGAGGTTGGGGAGATCTCACCCAATGCAGCTTCGGCATCAAACGGGGCGAGATCTTCGTTGGTAGCTTCAACATCTTCGTACCAATGAAGTTTCCTCTTGGAGGAGAACTTTGGAGACTTGGACTTGCGGGAGGAGGTAGATCCGGACGAGGACGACAGGTACGCCTCAAACTTCTGTTGGTCGAACTTGTATTCGACCTCCTCCACGACCGGGATCGGGATCCGCGGCTGCGACGCAACGATCTCGTCGACGAGATCGGTGGCTCCCACTGTGGTCGCCAGATTGTTCGCGGGAAAATTTGTGTCTTTCTCCATTGATATCATTGCCATCTTAGTTAACAACTTTATGCGTTACAAAGATCCGGTCTTTTTATAAGAGCCGGTTACAATGAAAATCAAAATACGAAAAAGAAAGATTACAATTTGTTTCCTTTTATGTCGAACAAATCGCGAGCTCCTGTTTTGCGGTCACTCGCTTTGTGTGGGTTCTTTGCCTGCGCCGGGGTTGTTTGCCGTGGACCACCACGTGATCTCGATCCGGGCAGATCTACGCAGTATGACGGGTATTATTCCACCAAGGGAGATAATAGCCGGGAGGGATTGTTTCACCAAGGAAACAACCGCTCAATCTCGGGATCTAAGAACCAAGCTTAGATCCGGAGTATAGCAACGTAGATCTCCCGATCCGGTCCTCTCGAACTCCTGCCTTATTTGACGTTATCGATCGCTGAGCACCAGATCCGGATGAGCAAGTCTTGAAGCCTCCAAAGATTGAATCTTTTCTAAGTTTTGAATCTCCAATCCAGCAGGGCTTCGCCTCTCTCCCAAAATTTACTCCTTGAATGAACAACACCCCTCCTATTTATAGCCAAATGAACCTGTGCGTATGCACGTATACACAACACGCAAGGGGAGAGGGGGGGCTGCCGGCCACCTTAGGGTGGCTCGGCTCATGCCGAGCCACCCTAGGGTAGCTCGGCCTGAGCCGAGCCACCTTAGGGTGGCTCGGCCTTGGCCGAGCCACCCTAGGGTGGCTCGGCCACCGAGCCCCCCTGGGGTGGCTCGGGTTTGGCCGAGCCACCCCGGGGTGGTTCGGTTCGGGTCGAGTCCCCCCGGGTGTGTTCGTTTCGTCCGTCGTTCGGGTTTTCCGGTGTTTCCAGTTCCGGTTCGTTGTTGATTTGGACTTCGATTCGGTTGTGTGGTTGACTTGTTCGGATTCGATTCGTTTTGATCCGATTCCTGATTTGGCAATAAACCCACTTCTGAGTTCTAGTCCGAAACCAATCTTGATTCGATCGTTATATCACCGAGTTCGCTCTTGTTTAGATGACTCGGTGATTCCCCGAAACGTTGGTTTGATTCCGCGTGCGAGTGGATGCATTCCACTGCTTGGGTGCGATTTGTTGGCTTCGTCGCCTTGTTATCCCGCTTCGTCGCGTGTCGCTTGGCTTCGGCGTTGCGGAGCTAAGGGTCTTGCTTGGATACGTCGCCCGATGGTTCGTTTGTTGAATCGGCGTCGTCGAGCTGTATTGTGGGACCTATAGGCAATTTTATACGCCTACAGAGTGTTTGCTGGAGGATCTCTACAAAATGGTCGGGGTTTGGAACCCCAACCATTTCTAGCATGGGCTTAAGTCTCTTCCAAATAGTCGGGGTTGGGAACCCCGTATAGAACTCCGTATTTTGTTAGAAGTATATGTGAATTATTAGTGATAAATAATTCTATTTGTGGTAAATGACTTGAGGTCATGGATATACTTGATAACAAGTCATTAGATATGTATGGGTGTGGTTTCATAGAGTTTTGTGCATTGGTTTTGGTTGAATAGCAAAACATGCACGAAATCTAGAATTTGTGTCTGCTCAGTGGACTGATGAGTCGACTCATGAGTCGACTAATGAGTCGACTGATGAGTTGACCTATGAGTCGACTGACGGGATGATTTCGGGTTTTCTTTTAGTTACGGGTTTGGTTTGGTTTTGTTCGGGTTTTAACCATAATATATATGTACTATTTTACCCGAAACCAACCTAAAAACCCATCAGAATCCGAGAGAAACCCTAGTCCCTCTCTCCCCTCAAACCCTAGTTCGTTTTGGTGATTTTGGAGGAGTTTCGGAGGAGTTTTTAGCAGGATTTTTGTGGTGCTGTCGAAGGGGATCGTCCTCTCATCGGATTCAGTAATTTGCAGCACATCAGAGGTGAGTAACATCTCGCCAAATCCTACACCCACTGTTTGTATGCTTTTATTTGGTTTTATTTTGGTTTTATTGAGCCTAAATCACTATTTGTGTATAAAAATAGATCTTTATAGTATATGATGCGAAAATCGAATGTTTTCAGTTTATAAAAGCTCACAAACGTATTTGTAAATTTAAACCTAGATCTAGAATTTGTTTAAACATGGGTTTTATTGTGATTTAATGGTTTCAATACTTTTCAAACATGAATAAATATGTTTAGGGTTTTAATATAGATAATACAAGAAAATCTTTTGTTTCTGCTGATATACATGTGTTAGAATCAGATTTATACTGTTGGACATGATCAAAGAGAACAATAATTTATAATTTTGGTAGATAATTATCATGAACAGAAAACTAGGGATTTTCTGCTCAGTCGACCAATGAGTCGACTCATGAGTCAACTTATGAGTCGACTGATGAGTCGACCAATGAGTCGACTGATGGGGGAAAACTTCAGTTTTGTGTTTTTCCTGGTCGACTTATGAGTCGACTGATGGGTCGACTCATTAGTCGACTGATGAGTCGACCAATGAATCGACTGATGAGGAGTTTTCTTCTTTTGTACTTCTTTAGTTTAAATCTGTTTGAGTTATTTCAGTTTAACTGAAACTGTTTATGGTTGTTTACTGTTGTTGCGTGCCCAAATATGAACGAGGAGTCGCCTCGAATGATGGGTATTAGAAACTAATGTATAACCTGCATCATTACATGTGAGATGTCATGCAGACACTAGTTTAGTTTACACATCGAGACGTGTGTGAAATTTGTAAAGTTTATCTTATTGCATATCACTTTGATATTAGCATAGTTTGTTCAGTCCTCGTGTTGGACTATAATCCATTGAAGTCCTCGTGTTGGACTATAATCCATTCCAGTCCTTATGTTGGACATTTACCTATTAGTCCGTGTGTTGGATACTAATTTAGACCTTGAGAGTTAACACCTACACTTGCATAGGCTGGACACGACATTTATACGAGTTGTGACACGACACCATAATTAAGTCTGAGATGAGTTTGCCTTCTTTTATTAATGTTTCTTGTATTAGATTTTTGGTTTGGTATTTAGGGATGTACAATTTGAGATACAAGGTATATACATGAGGGTTTCCTTGTTTGGATTATTTTGCTCGACGTACCTATGCTCGTGTTGTAACTTCCTAAATACTAAAATCCTCTTATACATAGGTACTTACTATCTGAGCTACATGGTATATACATGAGGGTTTCCTTGTTTGGATTATTTCGCTCGACGTACTTATGCTCACATTGTAACTACCTAAATAGGATTTCTGATTTTATATACATATATTATAACTGTATTTTCTGTATACAACGAGCCCTTTTCCCTTGGGGTTGGTTGTGATGTTGCTCGTTAGTGCTTTGATGCTCGTTGTTCATCCCTCTTTCAGGTAACGAGCTAGGAGCCCGGAGAGTCGTAGGTTGATGGCGAGGCACTCTAGCTTCAGCTATTCTATTATAGTTATATTTTACTTTTGAGCTCCACAGTAGACTTTGTTTAGACATTTTGGGAGTTTATTCTAGAAGTTGTAAAGGCTGTGTGCCTTATTTCCTTTATTTCAGACATTTTGTATTTGAGGCTTGTTGAGAACTCCAGTTTATTCAGTTTAGGTATTGACTTATATTTCAGTATGGTAAATGATGGAATATTAGTTTCTCTATTATTTCATCAGTTGACTCTTGTATAATCTTTTACTTGCTTTTGTACCTATACCTGTTATTGACTCTACTAGAGAGATAGTAATTGTGATGGTGAAACATATTATTGCACAATGTGGTGCATGGCAGGTTTGACATTCTTGGTTTCACCTTGGACTGCATCCTTGTTTGAACCCAGGGGCGTCACAGTTGGTATCAGAGCTCTAGTTCTAGTATCCTTAGGATCATCCTATGTCGAGTCGTGGAGCTAGGATAGAGTTCCTTAGGATTCATGTATAGAGTCCGTAAGGATTCCCTAGTATGAGTGAGGACGATATATGCGTATATCTCAAAATTCGAGGATATTTTTTTTATGACAACTATTTTGTGTAAGCTTAAAGTATTTGTGTGAATACTAAATTGTTGAGAAAATTATATTGTGATATGCTATGTATGTGTATATGTCTATTTTGACTCATAAACTTTTGTTTTCTTATGATCAGAGAGATGGCAGGACATGGTAGACCTCGTACTCGAAGAGCTGGTCAGGCAAAGTCACAGTATGCTCCACCTGAGCCACAGCAAGCTCAACCCGAGACACAGCAGGCACCATCCGAGCCGCAACAGGCTCTCCAGTACCTTATTGATCTTATGGCTCCCATCGTAGCTAGGATGGCAGCAATTGAGGAGCTTGTGGCGAGTCATATCGCGCCACCGACACCACCACCACTACCACTAGCAGATCAGCCACAGGGGATACCAGCAGTTCCTATTAGTGAGAGACCACCAGAGGCCGCATCTGTAGTTATCCCACCAGCAGTCCCAGATAGAGCCATAGAGCAGGAGGTTTGGCTCCGTATGGTTGAGAGATATCAGAAGATGAGAGCACCAGAGTTCCAGGAGTCAACAGACCCTCTTGCAGCCCACAAGTGGAAGGAGGATGTGAGTAACACCCTCGACATACTTAATGTGGATTCGGTCCAGAAGCAGAGATTAGCATCCTACAGTCTGAATGGAGATGCCGGGAGATGGTACCGACTTCAGTTCACTCCAGAGCATCGGATGACCCTCACATGGGAGGACTTTGTCTATTTCTTCGATGGGCAGTATATTTCTTTTGCAGCACGGACTGAGAAGGAGCTTGAGTTGTCCCGGTTGACTCAGGGGGATATGTCAGTGGTAGATTTTGAGAGTAGATTTTTGGAGTTGCTGCACTTCACAGGCATGTGGCAGACAGGAGAGCGACAGGCTCAGATGTTCTTAGTAGGGCTCCGCCCTAATCTCCATTAATACCTCGTCTCGAGGAAGTTCTATTCAGTTCGGGAGGTAGCTGAGGCCGCCACTTCTTAGGAGATTGAGACCGCCATGTTTCAGAAGGATAGAGAAGGGAAGACCAAGGCAGGACAGACAGGGGATAAGGGGAAGAACAAGAGACCTTTCTCTGGATCCCAGCAGCAGCAGCAAGGTCCTCATAAGAAGGGACCTCAGCATGATCAGAGAGCGCATCAGCAGCGCAAGTTCAAGGGAGTTTGCTATAACTGCCGCAAAGTCGGGCATAAGGCGTCGGAGTGTCGCAGCGCACCAACAAGAGCTTAACAGGGCAAGGGCCCGAACCAGCAGCAGCAGCGATAGCAGGGTAGAGTTTAGGGCTAGCAGGCGAGACTTAAGGCACCGCCAGCAGCACAGAGGACTGAGGGGCAAATTCGGGCAATTCAGGAGGTTCCTCAGGGGCAAATAGTACTGTATTCTCTAGCACTAGTAGCAGAGCAGTCTCTAGCCATAGGCAGAGTATATGCGGTAGTACCGTGTGATTATAGAGCTAGCGGAGCAGTGGTGGAGGGTACGTTTCTTGTGAATTCTTTTCCCGCCCGTATTCTCTTCAATTCGGGAGCTTCGTATTCCTTCATTTCGTATGATTTTATGTCTAGACTCTAGCTCGTAGCACAGCCATTAGACACCCCTTTGTTAGTTTCCACCCCTTTAGGTGAGATATCGCTTCTGGAGAGCGTTTGTAGGAGGTGTACTATCAGTCTAGATGAGTCGGAGTTCGTGGTTGATTTGATAGTGTTGCATATGTCTGAGTTCGATGTCATTCTTGGTATGGATTGGTTGTTTTCCTACCATGTTAGTATTGACTTCTTTGCGAAGACAGTCAATTTGCGGGCGTCTGATGGGTCCGAGATGATTGTGACAACCTCTTAGGGCAACCGTTTTGCGGAGTTATTTTTGGCGTACATCGAGGAGGTGATGCGACGGGATCAGGTTGTTGATTTATTAGAGACTAGAGTTGTCTCAGGGTATCAAGATGTCTTTCAGGACATACTTGGATTACCTCCTATGAGAGAGGTTGAGTTCTGTATTGAGTTGTAGCTAGGCATAGCCCCGATATCTCGCGCACCCTATCGCATAGCACTAGCTGAGATGAGAGAGCTTCAGACCCAGTTGGACGAGTTATTAGCTCAGGGTTTTATTCGTTGGAGTCATTCTCTGTGGGGCGCACCGGTTCTCTTCGTGAAGAAGAAGGACGGTAGAATGAGATTGTGCATTGATTATAGGGAGTTGAACAAGGTCAACATCCGGAATAGATACCCATTGCTTAGGATTGATGACTTATTCGACCAGCTGCAGGGAGCACAGTTCTTCTCAAAGATTGATCTTTGTTCTGGTTATCATCAGTTGCAGGTTCGGGAGATGGATATTCCCAAGACCACCTTTCTTACTCGATATAGATCTTTCGAGTTCATGGTCATGCCATTCGGACTGACCAATGCACCCACGATATTCATGGACTTGATGAACCGGGTTTTTTGTCCCTTCTTAGATCAGTTCGTGATTGTTTTCATCGATGACATCCTCATTTATTCGAGATCAGAGGCAGATCATGAGCATCATCTCTGATTAGCTTTGAGGACTCTGCAGGAGCATCAGTTATATGCTAAGTTTAGCAAGTGCGAGTTTTGGCTTTCAGAGGTCAGGTTTCTCGGCCACGTCATCAGCAGAGAGGACATATAAGTAGACCCAGCTAAGGTTACAGCAGTGCTTGATTAGGAACCACCGAAGACGGTGACGGAGATTCGTAGCTTCTTAGGATTAGCAGGTTATTACAGGAAGTTCATCCAGGACTTTTCAAAGATTTCGATGCCACTTACACGCCTTACGAAGAAGGGTGTACAGTTCATTTGGAGTGTGGAGTGCCAGAAGGCCTTTGATATCTTGAAGACTAAGTTGACTTCAGCACCTGTTTTGACTATTCCGAGAAGCGACAGGATATTTGTCGTCTATACAGATGCATCGTTGGTAGGCTTAGGAGGTGTATTGATGCAGGCTCAGAGAGTAGTAGCGTATATATCACGACAGTTGAGGGTGCATGAGCAGAACTATCCCACTCATGATTTAGAGTTAGCAGAAGTGGTATTCGCATTGAAGTTATGGAGGCACTACCTATATGGAGTGTAGTTTGAGTTGTTCACAGACTACCAGAGTCTGAAGTATCTTTTCTCTTAGAAAGAACTCAAACAGAGACAGAGGAGATGGATTGAGTTTATCAAGGACTACGAGTTCGTGATTCAGTATCATCCCGGGAAGGCGAACGTCGTAGCAGATGCTTTGAGTAGAAAGCGTCGACATCGAGTTTTAGCTTTGAGGTGTTCTTTGTACAGAGATCTTCTTACTCTTAGCCAGTTTGATTTCAAACCCGAGATTGGTGGGACCAGTGCGTTTTTAGGAGCTGTATCAGTGCAGCCATCTTGGAGTACCAGAGTTGTCAGAGCTCAGTTGGAAGACTCTTAGATTCAAATCCGTCAGGAGGAGATTTCCAAGGAGCCTAAGGCCGATTAGACCATTGGAGCAGATGAAGGTCTATGGATGAAGGGTAGATTGGTTATGCCAGCAAGTACAGAGCTGAAGAGGGAGTTATTTGATGAGGCGCACCGTACTCGGTATACAGTGTATCCAGGAACCACTAAGATGTATAAGGACTTGAAGAGACACTTCTGGTAGAGTGGTATGCGTAGAGAGATTTCAGAGTATGTGGCTAAGTGTTTTACCTGTCAGCAGGTGAAGGCAGAGCATCAGAGACCAGCATGAACACTTCAGCCTTTACCCATCCCAGAGTTGAAATGGGCGGATATTTCTATGGACTTCATTGTAGGGTTGCCGAAGTCAAAGAAGGAGAATGATTCAATTTGGGTGATTGTGGATAGGTTGACGAAGTCAGCCCATTTTATTCCAGTGAGGACTATTTATACCGCTGAGGCATACGCGAGGATGTTTATTCGGGAGATAGTTCGACTTCATGGAGTTCCAGACACGATCGTGTCAGACAGAGGTTCAGCATTTACTTCACATTTTTGGAGGAGTTTCCAGTATTCGTTCCGCAGCAGGTTATCTTACAGTAGTGTTTTCCACCTACAGACAGATGGTCAGACGGAGAGAGTGAATCATGTGTTGGAAGACATGTTGTGGGCTTGTGTCATTGACTTTCAGGATAGCTGGGAGGAGCATATTCCACTGATAGAGTTTGCTTATAACAATAGTTATCAAGCGACAATCGGTATGGCCCCTTATGAGGCATTGTACAGGAGACCTTGTAGATCACCGATATGTTAGGCAGAGCCGGAGGATAGCTTAATGCTTGGACCAGAGCTAGTGAGACAGACTACTGAGGAGGTAGCCTTAATCAGAGAGAGGATTCTAGCCGCCCAGAGTCAGCAGAAGAGCTATGCAGATAAGAGACGAAGACCCTTGGAGTTTCAGGTTGGAGATGTAGTTATGCTGAAGATATCACCTATGAAAGGCATTCAGCGATTCGGGAGGCGGGGAAAGCTTGCACCGAGGTATATTGGACCCTTCCCGATTTTGGAGCACATTGGAGTTGTGTCATACAGACTAGATCTTCCAGTATCGATGTCTAGTATACACAATGTATTTCATGTTTCTATACTCAAGAAGCACTTGCATGATGAGGAGTAGCAGAGAGTATTAGACGCACCTGAGATTAAGCTTCATGAGGATTTATCTACTATTAAGATTCCAGTTGCTATACTTTCCAGAGAGGACAAGAGGCTTAGAAACAAGGTGATTACTTTAGTGAAAGTTCGGTGGAACCGAAGAGGCGCTGAGGAGATTTCTTGGGAGCGTGAAGAGGACATGCGTTGTGATTATCCACACATGTTTGAGCAGGTAAATTAAAGCTTTTTGCATGATTTATATATGGCTTATAGATTCAATTATGGCGATGTTTATACTTAACACTAAAATGAGGGTATTACCACTTATCTCCTAAGTACTTGGAACATATGGTATATATATGAGGGGTTCCTTATTTGGATTTTTCGCTCGATGTACTTGTTCCTTTTAGTTAGGGGTTAAGTGGGAATATTTACGTTTTAGATGGTTAAGTGTAGACATCGGAGATAATTTTTGGGAGCGCGAATATTTATGACGCGCAACTTCCTACACCTATGGAGGAAACGGATTGATTTATGTATGTGACTATATGTGTAGTTATATTTAGATTTAACACTAGAATGAGGATATTTCCACTTAATTCCTAATCTCATGGAACACATGGTGTAATACCCTAAACCCTTGAGAGGGTGATATGATTTGTATTGATAGATTTGATTGGAATACTCATACCACCAAGATGCATCTTCTTTTCGGGAACCTAACTCTTAGAAACTCCAAAGTTAAGCGTGCTTGGCCTGGAGAAATTCTAGGATGGGTGACCCCCTGGGAAGTTTTCCACGGAGCACGTAAGTAAGGACAAAACGTGCTGAAAAGACATGTGGTGGTTTCTGAGGCCAGTCCATCAGATCTAATAGCGTACCGACTCCGGGATTCCAGGACGGGGCGTTACAAATGGTATCAGAGCCAAATCAACCGGAATTGTGAGAGCTAAGTGCTATGCAGCGCAAAGTGCTACGTCGAGAGGGCGGGAGCTACCTCTTGAGGTCGTAGGAGCCACCTCTAGAATCTCACACGGATGGTACGGTCTTGGAT
>BQKN01064537.1:73932-93434 GCA_022839385.1 Asparagus kiusianus
CCTCGTCACAACTACCAACGACAAGGCCGACATCATTAGGAATAAGAATATCGGATGAAAGTAGAGTTTCCTTCCTTTGGAGGAAATATGGTCATAGAGGCTTTCCTAGATTGGCTCTACAAAGTGGAGAAGTTTTTTGAGATGAATAATATTCCCGAATCAAACCAGGTAAAGTTTGTGGCATATCGTCTCAAAGGAGGAGCCGCGGCATGGTGAGATCAGACTGAAAACACTAGGCGACGGTAAGGCAAGCAAGCAGTTCAGGTTTGGCGACACATGAAGCGGTTACTACAAGCTAGATTTCTACCACCCGACTTGTTGGACCCTAAGGTCGCTAGGAAAGAACCCTAGAGGGGGGTGAATAGGGTTTATGCTAATCTAATCTGATTTAAATACTAATTAAAACTTATTCAAGAATTATTCTTGCCAAATAAATATACAATTTGATATGAGAAAGAATATGCAATATGAACAAAGGGATCTATCCTAGTAATGAGATATATGGTAAAAAATATGCAATGATATATAAATAACACAAGGGTAAACAATCTATAAACAAGACAAATAAGATAGTGGACAATATAAATAATTAGCAATTGACAAAGGCGATATAATGATAAACACAAAAGAAAGTGTGCCAATGCAATCACAAACAAACGATATGTTCACGAGGTTCGGTCCCCACGACCTATGTCCCCACTCCTCACCTCGAGGAGATTTCCACTATCACAACCGGGTTTTGGAAGCCGGAACTTCTCTACACACTCGGTTTTCTAGCTAACCGAAAACTCTACACACTCGGTTTTCTAGCTAACCGAAAACTCTACACACTCAGTTATCAAGTCAACCGAAAACTCTCACAAAACCTCATAAAGTACATGCACAAGCTACAACCTCAAGTGTTGATCCTCATGTATCGACTCCCTCAAGTGCTCGGAATTATCACCTCTCACTAGGCCACCGACGCCACTCCTCTCGGTATCGACTCCGTCCTCACCACACACTCCTTTCGGTGTACAAGTGTATTACAAAGTAAACTTCACAATTTAAGTACAACAAATGATTGTTCTCTAAACAAGGTGAGAACTCAATTAGGCACAACTCTAAGTCACAAACCCCACAACCTAAAATATACTATGAATGTAAATACTATAAGCTCAATGGTTGTGTGTGAACAAAGAGATTCAATAAACACAATTTAAACTCAATATGAAATCTAGCTTATAAAATTAAGATCAAACATAAAAAGTGCTAGAATTGAGTTTAAGAAAAACTTCTCTATAGATTAAGAGAGAGAGGGAGAAGAGTTGGATGCTCAAACACCGATGGATGATCTTCCTCAAGCCCTTGTGAAATTGTTTTCACAAAACAAACTCTCAATTGCTTAAAAGCTTTTTAAATAAACACTAAACAAAACTTAAACCCTTGTTAAAACTTTGTTAAAACATTCTCTTAGTTAAAAACTGAAAAATGAGAGAAAATGGGGTTTATATAGCCACCCAAAACCTCAGCCGAAAACCCCAAAGGAAAAGACTAAAAAGCCCAAGAATCAGAAATCTGATTCTGTACAAATATAGTCATTACAGTGTTATGGGCCGACTCGTCACTGTTCATGAGTCGACTCATAACTAGCCGTTACATGCTAAAACCAACATATTGGGTCGACTCATAAAATTCATGAGTTGACTCATCATGCATGGGTCGACTCATGAAGTCATGCGTCGACTCAGCAGAAACAAAACATATTTTCCAGCACAGTATGTGAGTCGACTTATGACAGTCATGAGTCGACTCAACCTGATGGGTCGACTCATGATGTTGTGAGTCGACTCGTCAGAAACAAAATGTAAACTACATAATAGTTTATGAGTCGACTCAACACTGTTCATGAGTCGACTCAAGATATGCACACTGTCTGTTTTAAACAGAAATCTGATTTTCAAATCTCTTTTAAAAATATCAAATAAAATCAAAAAATTATAAAACTTTGGGAAATGATTATAAACATGATAATATACATGTTACAAAAACTGGTTTTCAAAAATGACTTCCCAAATGTAAAATATCATCATTTTGTAAGGAGGTCCAAAACATAGAAATGTGATATACTTGAAATTTGGTGTTTTGACCTAAACCAAGGTTTTGAAAATTCTTGTATAGCTTTATAGACTTGGTAAAGGATATAAAATGTTATTATGAAGTCCATAAACTAGAAACATAATATTTTCACAAATATACATATTCTATGCAATAAATACTAAAATACATTAGAGTATGAAATATGTAATTTCATATATATAAACATAAAAACCCAAAACATATGTATATATATATATATATATATGCATAGAAACCAAAACTTATGTATATATATATATATATATATAACTATATATATATACGAAGAAACCAATAAATATGTGTGTATAGATAATTGAGCTTAAAGTACTAACACACATAATATAAACCTAAACTAAATGTTACCCAAGCTTGTGATCTTCAGCGAAGCTCTATCTTGGTACATTTGCGGATGAAGTTGAATTTGAATCTTTAACTTGGGTGTGTATGCTTCAACCATTATTCTACCAACATCCATTGGATATGATCGTGAATGCTCGATTCCATCCATCCTCCAACATATTGTTTGTCTATAATAAATAACAAAACACAAATACTAGACAAACAATATTAGATGTAAATTATTTGTTAAATCATCATCAAAACAAGAAGGCCAACGATCTCCCCCTTTTGATGATGACAAACAATTTACAAAAAAGATATATGCATGAATGAAGATGAATATATAAATTATAATTTATATGCATATAAACTAGGAAATGTATACTCACAATATTTCTCATCTTTTGACAACATCAAAAAGAGGAAAACAAAAGAATAGAGAGAGCGAAAGGTCCCCCTACCAATAAGCATAGGAGAGTATAAAACAAGTATAGGGATTGCTCCCCCTATCGAAAAGCCATATAGAATATATGAAATGAAAGCTAAGGCAAAAACATGTGAGTAAACATAAATGAAAGATATGCTAAACATAACTCACATACAAACAAGAAATTGAGAACACATATTGATATGTCATTTATGAAAGAAGTGGTCTCATTACATAATTATAAAAACATAGTGTATAAAAATAGATTTATGAAGACAAAGGAATGAGGAAAACATGAGAACCATGAAAAAAGTTTTCAAGTGAAAACAAATCACTCAAATGAAGTCATAAATCAAGATTTGAGTCCAAAAATAATGTTTGCTCAAAGAAGAAAATTTTCTTTGTATAACTTGATCAAACCACTCATAGAATGCATTATAAGGCACGAATAGATGATCCATAAGCACAAACATACAAATATTATCATATAAGTGAAATATAATGAATTCAAAGAAACAAATCAAAACAAAAATTTTGACAAAATGCAAGAGAGGCAACAATACATCAAGCTCTTAAGCTTGTTCCAACCTATATAAACATTCTAGTACCCGGTAAACATGATTTGGTAATAAACACTAATAAACCCAGGGGGTTACATAAATACAAACCTCTTAATAAAAATCGAAACTAATAATCATGGAAACAAAAGAATTGATCAAGGAAAAATTGTTTTCATATTTAAATTTTTCAAAGAATATTTTAAAAACCAAGAAAAATAAAAATAAAAATACTAAGTTCTTGGTAAAAAAAATTATTTTGGCACCCAAGCATTCTTGGTGCCGGATTGTTTAGGGACATGACCCCTTTCAATAAAGCTCAAAGCCCTAGGGTTATGGACCCTTTTGGGAATATTTGGTGCACTAACCAGGTCATAACAATAATCGTGCAAATGACCCTTCCGATTGTAATTTATGTAATGAAAGAGATTCATTTGTTTTTGTGGACTATTAGCTCATGCACGGGAACCATTTGCAAACAAAGATTGTCTATTAAAATTATTTTGCAAATGAGAAACATTATCAAACAAAGGTGGTCTACTTAAGAAATTTGGCAAGTTTGAATATTTTTTCAAATCATAACAAAACTTTGCCAAATGGCCAAATCCACCATAAATATCACACTTAAACACATGTGGTCTACGAAAAACATTTGGCAAACTAGAATTCTTTTTCATATCAAAGCAAAACTTTGCCAAATGGCCAAACCGACCACATAGATCACATTTATACACACGTGCATGTTTATGATGAGCAATGGGTGCATGTGTGTGTGCAAAATGTGATGATGAAGTTTGATGAGATGCATAAGGAGGATTAAAGTGAACCTTAGTAGGGTGATGTGCATCATAGTAAAATCTAGCAATATGGCCTTTACGACCGCAATTTGTGCATTTATAGACTTTGCTATACATGTGTGCATGATGGATAGGATGTTTAGATGTTTTAGCATGAGACTTAGCACACATGTTCATAAGCTTATCATGATTAACAATACATATTTTAAGGATTGAATCTAAAGATGCTATGCGATCCTTAACATGATTTAACTCATCATTATGCATATAAGTATTTTTATTAGAAGTAGAACATATATAGTTATTTATAAAAGAAGCAGTATCATTTTGTATGTTCTCTACTTCTAACATGACATTATTTTTAACATGAGATAAGCTAGTGGTGGATGAGGTTAATTTTTTATTTTCCAAATTTAACATATCATTGTTTTCTTTAAACACAATATTTTCTTTTGCAATGACATCAAATTTGGAACCTAGCAACTCATGATCGGATTTCAAATTAACATGCTTGCTTTTCAAATCTATAAAATTATTATGCAACTTAGTGTAGGCATGCATTAATCTATCATATGCACAAGCGAGTTAATTAATGGATATATCACTATCGGATTCTGAATCGCTTACTACACTAGGGCTATCGCCTAGTGGTCGTGTGCACGATGAAGATGAATCTCCACATGAATTAGAAGCAGAATCCTCCAAATCTTGTTGAATTGCTTCCAAATTCCCTTGATGTGCTTCTATAAGTTTCCATAATGTGTAAGTACTATCAAAAGAATCAAGTTTGTTAGAAAAAGATAAGCCAAAAGCATCAATTAGAAATTATAACACAAGCTTGTTCATAGTAAACATCTTTTATCATGATTACTCCACTTGGATTTCTCTAATGTGGGCATAATATAAGCATCCTCAATAACTTCCCATAAATCAATATTTTTAGATCTAACAAATAGTTTAAATCTAACACACCATTGGGTATAGGAAAAGTTATTAATCCTAGGAACAACATTAATAGCATAACCAAGACTAGGTGCACCGTGCATGTCCATGATATAAATTATATGCAAGCAAGATACAAATAATCTCCAAACTAGATTAGCACAAGAAAGATAACTTGGATCTTTAACTCAAGGCGATTAAACCTTAAATCAAAGAGCACCAAGCTCTGATACCAATTGTTGGACCCTAAGGTCGCTAGGAAAAACCCTAGAGGGGGGTGAATAGGATTTATGCTAATCTAATTCGGTTTAAATGCTAATTAAAACTTATTCAAGAATTATTCTTGCAAGATAGATATACAATTTGATATGAGCAAGAATATGCAATATGAACAAAGGGGTATATCCTAGTAATGAGATATATGGTAAAAAAATGCAAGGATATATAAATAGCACAAGGGTAAACAATCTATAAACAAGACAAATAAGATAGTGTGCAATATAAATAATAAGCAATTGACAAAGACGATATAATGATAAACACAAAAGAAAGTGTGCCAATGTAATCACAAACAAACGATATTTTCATAAGGTTCGGTCCCCACGACCTACGTCCCCGCTCCTCACCTCGAGGAGATCTCCACTATCATAACCCAGTTTTGGAAGTCGAAACTTCTCTACACACTCGGTTTTCTAGCTAACCGAAAACTCTACACACTCGGTTATCAAGTCAACCGACAACTCTCACAAAATCTCACAAAATACATACACAAGCTACAACCTCAAGTGTTGGTCCTCACGTATCGACTCCCTCAAGTGCTCGGAATTATTACCTCTCACTAGGCCACCGACGCCACTCCTCTCGGTATCGATTCCGTCCTCACCACACACTCCACTCGGTGTACAAGTGTATTACAAAGTGAACTTCACAATTTAAGCACAACAAATGATTGTTCTCTAAACAAGGTGAGAACTCAATTAGGCATAACTCTAAGTCACAAACCCCACAACTTAAAATATACTATGAATGTAAATACTATAAGCTCAATGGTTGTGTGTAAACAAAGAGATTCAATAAACACAATTTAAACTCAATATGAAATCTAGCTTATGAAATTAAGATCAAACATATAAAGTGCTAGAATTGAGTTTAAGAAAATCTTCTCTATAGATCAAGAGAGAGAGGGAGAAGAGTTGGATGCTTACCGATGGATGATCTTCCTCAAGCCCTTGTGAAATTGTTTTCACAAAACAAACTCTCAATTACTTAAAAGCTTTTTAAACAAACACTAAACAAAACTTAAACCCTTGTTAAAACTTTGTTAAAACATTCTCTTAGTTAAAAACTAAAAAATGAGAGCAAAGGGGGTTTATATAGCCACCCAAAACCTCAGCCAAAAACCCCAAAGGAAAAGACTAAAAAGCCCAAGAATTAGAAATCTGATTATGTACAAATATAGCCGTTACGGTGTTATGGGTCAACTCGTCACTGTTCATGAGTCGACTCATAACTACCCGTTACAGGTTAAAAACAACATATGGGTCGACTCATAAAATTCATGCGTCGACTCATCATACATGGGTCGACTCATGAAGTCATGGGTCGACTCAGCAGAAATAAAACATATTTTCCAGCACAGTATGTGAGTCGACTTATGATAGTCATGAGTCGACTCAACCTGATGGGTCGACTCATGATGTTGTGAGTTGACTTGTCAGAAACAAAATGTAAACTACACAATAGTTTATGAGTCGACTCAACACTGTTCATGAGTCGACTCAAGATATGCACACTGTCTGTTTTAAACAGAAATCTAATTTTTAAACCTCTTTTAAAAATAGCAAATAAAATCAGAAAAATATAAAACTTTAGGAAATGATTGTAAACATGATAATATACATGTTACAAAAACTGGTTTTCAAAAATGACTTCCCAAATGTAAAATATCATCATTTTGCAAGGAGGTCCAAAACATAGAAATGTGATATACTTGGAATTTGGTGTTTTCACCTAAGCCAAGGTTTTGAAAATTCTTGTATAGCTTTATAGACTTGATAAAGGATATAAAATGTTATTATGAAGTCCATAAACTAGAAACATAATATTTTCACAAATATGCATATTCTATGCAATAAATACTAAAATACATTAGAGTATGAAATATGTAATTTCATATATATATAAACATAAAAACCCAAAACACATGTATGTATATATATACCTATATATATATCCATAGAAACCAAAACTTGTGTGTGTGTGTGTGTGTGTGTGTGTGTGTGTGTGTGTGTGTGTGTATATACGAAGAAACCAATAAATGTGTGTGTATAGATAATTGAGCTTAAAGTACTAGCACACAAAATATAAACCTAAACTAAATGTTACCCAAGCTTGTGATCTTCAGCGAAGCTCTATCTTGGTACATTTGCGGATGAAGTTGAACTTGAATCTTTAACTTGGATGCGTAGGCTTTAACCACTATTCCACCAAGCTCCATTGGATATGATCGTGAATGCTCGATTCCATCCATCCTCCAACATATTGTTTGTCTATAATAAATAACAAAATACAAACACTAGACAAACAATATTAGATGTAAATTGTTTGTTAAATCATCATCAAAATAAGAAGGCCAATACGACTATCAACAAATCCTTTATAATCAGTTTGAGCAATGCCGTCAAGGAGTCAGGACAGTGAGCGCTTATACTGAAGAAATCTTCTGTCTTACTTCTCGTTGCGATTTGTCCATGATCGAGGATGTAAAACCCCTAAAGTTGAAAATATTATGATAAATAATATTTATTTATATTTGAGTATGCTAAAAATTGATTTGAGATTAATTCAATGTATATATGAAAATATAGAAGTGAAATCATGCACTACATGCACGAGCATGAAATCTGGAAAAACGACCAGTTAAGAATATTTATATTTACACACCGATACAGTTCGAATCTAAAAAAACTCAAAATACAAAAGTTGTAGTTATCTTCAACGGATTTTCAACAAATCTTAAATCACCTCATTCTGAGGTAGTATAAAAAAGTTACAGCTAAAATAGCAAAGATTATTTTCCTAGTCAGACTAGGTTTCCTGGTTCGGGTCAAACGGGTTTGTTTTGAGTTTGCCTCTACAAATACCTATATTCTTCACAAAAAAAACTTCTCTTTTATGATATCTTTGAACCCTAGCGGTCATCCTCTTCCCTCAAAAACTCTAGATCAATTTCTTGTAAGTTTGTGAGCTTTGTGAAGCAAAATACCGACACGATGGCGAGATCATCGACGTGTGGCAAAGAAAAACGGGTTGTTTGCACTTTTGGATTGCTTGTTGTTCATTTCAGAGGCTTGTACACGAGATTAAGGTAAGATTATCTGCATCCAATCTTATCCCCATAGTTAGATAATGAATTTAAGATGTTTGAATTGTTGTTTACATGTTAGATCTTAACCTGAGGTGTTAAAAATATGATTTTTGATGTTAGATCTTAATCTCATGCTAATTTCATGTTTAATACTTATTGTTTATGATAGTTCATGATCATGATCTTTAGGGTATCTTCTAATTTCGTTTTAATTGGTTAATCTTGTTTAACTCGTGCTAAAAACATAGATTTTGTAATTAATCAAGTTTATCATGTTAATTAATTGTGCTTAACCCCTAAGTTTGCGGGATCTTAATGACGTGAACATATTTAAGCAAGTCTATATCTGTTTAAGTTAATTTACATATCATGTTAGTGATGGTCATGCAAAAAGTTCATGTTTAAATTCGAGAATTTGAATAATTAGGATGTTAACCCTAATTTTTTTTGTTATTTCCTTTTAAATTCAGACTTTCTTTTCAATTAGGGTTAGGATAGGGTTAGTTGGCTATAAACATTAGTTCCTTTTGTAAATCGAGAATTAACTTTTCAATTATTGAATCAAGAGAAATTTCTCCATTGTTTTCTTCCCTAAACTTGGGGAAATTAGGGCTTATGGATTCAAGCTTGTTATCTATCTGTTATTGTTAAGGTTTGTCAGCATCGGAACGATATCTGATCGGCCTTCCCGTTTCTACGTTTGCGTCAATTGATATTTTCAATTCACAAATCCAGCTACCGCAGTCTTTCTCACGCACATGTGAAACCTGGGGCTACTAGAACCATGAGGGACATTTGTCACTTCATAAGCTTAGCATGGAACATGCGTCAAGCTGCGCTGAGGACTTTAGGGCTTGAGGGCCACGGGCTTCACATGAAGTCTCAGCTGGTCATCTCTTTAAAGGTTCACAATGCGCCAAAGTCAACAAACAACAGATTCCACGGGTTCGCGAGGGGTGATCTTTTGAGAGAACCATATTTAGTGAGATGGTTTATGAACGTAAATATGACATGACCTTTGCACACTGTTGTGCATAAAACCAAGATTTTATATTTGGGCTACCAAACCACGTCATGATACGGAGTTGACTCGGTCAACTAGGCATGAACTTTACCTTATTAAAGTATAGGACATTTGCATTTAGCATATAAAACCCGGTCACGGCCCATGAACCTGACCTAAAAGCCCAAATAGAGCGGTAAAGATCCATAACAGCTAAACTTATCAGTTCAATTACTATATCTCCACCCCAAGCCGATATGATTTTATGGCGGTCTGTTTAATTGATGATAATTGATTGTGATTGTATCATATCATTCACATACCATGTGAGGAGATATTGATCAGATACTTAATCTATCTAGTTGACAACTTTCATGACTTACCAAATCTATACATACGTCTATATATCATCCTAAGCCAACGAGATACTACCATGTGGATGTATTTGCAAGCATGTAGCTACCATCACAACTCCGACCATCAAGATGGTGACATATATAGATACTAATCAGCGCTAGGCAATCGGTGTAAATACCCCCACCTATCTCAGGTAAAAAGAGAGAGATAATTGCAAGGCTCAGTGCCACCGACTTTCAATTTGTGATCCTTTTCTTCTTAAATCCTAATCTAGATTTACCTATTGATTTGACTTACTATTATCGAGAGTTTGGCTTATGTATCGGAGGGGTGTTAGTAGACAACCTATCATTGTCAATCTAACGCATTTTCTGTGTATCTCATGCCATCATTAGCAAGTGCTCGCATTAGACATCAAGGAGATCATTGAGCCTTCATCCTTGAGTTTATTCATACGAACTCAATTCTATCTGCATCAACACACACCAATGGTTGACTGGACTTTGAGGCTTGTGCATCAAACCTAGAATTGATTTGTGTTTGACATATCATTGATGTCATGAACCAGATTGACTAGTACTTTCTCATATTTCAGAGAATCACATGTTAGTACCTTGTTACAAAAGATGGTTAAAAGGAGATCAAACAGCTAGCGATCACTGTCCATAGCGTTGATGGTTCATCAACACTATACTAATTCTTGGATAGATGAATTTAGAAATTTAAACCCTAGTTCGAAGACCAGCATCCTTTCAATGCACCGTTAATACTACCAAGATAATCTAATGGATACATCATTTGAGAGAAAGCGGGACAGAAGGACAGACAAGAAAACTAATATCTACCTTACTCTTTTCCAAACTAATTCTACAAATATGGGCTCCAATAATAAGTGATTAATTTCGTAAAAAATAGAAGTTGAAGAGATCCCACACTTCTCCTCTTGTACAGAAGAATAAATTTTCACTGTAGGCCCAGATGACCTTTTAATTACCAAAATCGACCGTTTTTTTTAATTATCAAAATCGACATGTTTTATGCCACGTAGGCTTAATCCTGTTTCCTAATTAGTCAGGGTTGCCAACCCCGACTGTTTAGGGCATTACAAATCAAGTTTTAGGGTTTCTAATTGGGATTTAACAACTCCTAAACAGTCGGGTTGGCAACCCCGACTAATTAGGAAACGGGATTAAGCCTACGTAGCATAAAACGGGTCAATTTTGGTAATTAAAAAAAAAATCGGTCGATTTTGATAATTAAAAGTTCATTTGGGTCTACGGTGAAAATTTGTTCTGTACAGAAATAGTGTAGCAGTAGTAGTGCCATTATCACAAGCCAGCCGACAGGGATGGGGACCAAGGCTGAATCAAGCTAGTATTAATTTTATTAAAAAGAAAAAAGGAAAGAGATAAGAGAAAAGAACAAATATTGATATTTTCTACCATTAGGTGAAGAAAAGAACACGTACACAAGTGTTCGCAGCTCTAAGTAGCTTCCACTCTATTAATACTAAAGACAAGAGCTAAAAGGAGATCACAACGCTTTAACTCTATGGAGCTTAGAGGACATACCATCAACAACTCAGACTGAACTCGGAAACACAAGAGCTTAAAGGACATACCATCAACAACTCAGACTGAACTCGGAAACACAAGAGCTTAAAGGACATACCATCAACAACTCAGACATGAACTCAGAAACACAACCGACAATTAAATCGAACTACTTCCAGGAGGCGATAAAAGTTATATTTGTCAATAGACATATACTTAAGAACACAAGCAAAAACTCCATAATTGAAACAGTCACCACGCTTTCAGGATTTAGCCTAAAATACATTCTTATTTCATTTTTTTTTAAGATAAGATGACCCACAAATTTCACCTTGCAAACACGAACGTGGCTTAATCAGGAAGGCACTTCTATTTCATTGACTGCAGCAGCACATCTATTTACAGCATTCCATAACCTTTTCTGTGGTACAAACTAATATACATACAATACATTCTTGTCTAGTGATTGACTAAAAATACAAACATAATTTACACGGAAGTAGATGCATACACATTGAAGAGAACATATCATTTGTCAACAGCAACAAAGGCTTTCCAATATATCATTTGTCAATGGTCGAATATATCATTTGCTAACGGTCAAAGGTATCATTTGTCAGCTTTTTACATGTCATTTTTCAACGGTGACCAAAGCCCTGGTGTTCATATTAGATGTTTCCTGCAGATTGTAAGGAAGAGAATTTTAGCTCCACAAAAGTGATGGCCTAACTAGAACTTTTAAAGTACTACTAATTCTCCCCGCCCAAAAATATGTACCTGTAAAATACAGCACTTAAGTTTTATTTGCATTTTTCCTACCTATCGGTTTTTGAAATTGCAATTTAATATATTGTAACATTATTACAGAAGGTAGATTATTCACTTTGCATACTGCATTAATGGTGATGACAAGAAAAAAGAAACAATACACTTCAATAACAGCTTATGGGGACTGAATTCATTATATTTCTGCTAATCATTATGCCTCTGTTGTGCACATGCAAGTAGAGTTATGTATATCAATGGGCATGCTTCTCATGCGTACGTTTAGCAAGGGAGAGGCCCTATCATTGTGTCTCACTTTTAAGTTAAGTAGACAAAAGAAAACATGACAGTTCAACAAAAAGAAAGTATGGGGAGAAATATTTCGTGTCATTATATATGCATTTCCTTGAAACAGAAATAAAGATAAAATTGAATGGTAGCTAGATATATCAAGTTTGACTTACATCTGCTGCTGAATTTAATAGTTTATAGCTATTCCACTAAATGCAGTTCCAAACAGCAAAACAGAAATCCTAGTAGTAAAACGAAATGGGAAAATAATTAAAATAGTATGTTACTCACAGCTATGCTGATATGACTATGCCACAGGATCACAAGGAAGAGGTATTCATGGCTTTTCTTGCTTTCCTTGAAAACTCCTTGACTGCTGAACTGTCAGAGAATGTCAAAGGAAAATCTTCATCCAATGCATCCTTCTCATAGAAAAGGGTTATAGGCCTCCTCTGTGATTGCGAACTGCCTTCACCACTTGGAAGTTCAGGAGGCTCTTCGGGTATATCGCGATACAAATGTTTAAGCATAAATAGAGCCGTGTCATAATCCCGCCAATAATTTCTGATCCACATATAATAAAGTCATTAGATAAGCATTCAAGCATACATTTTTTTTCTTTGAAAAACATGAGGTGTTTGTGTGGTTCTTTTTTTTCTTGGTTGTTTTTTTTAGTAATACATAGGAGTGCTTTAAGCTGGATAATCATGCTGCACTTGGTTCTTTAATCCTAGCCGGTTTTTGAAAGTGCTTCAGCTGAATAATCATGCTGCACTTGGTTCTTTAATCCTAGCCGGTTTTTTAAGTCATTAGATTGAAAATCAGTACCGTTGAATGTGATCTATTGCACATCAATATCTATAAATAAAATTTCAAAAGATTTCAACATATTCTACCTATGCATCATATGTTGTCAAAATCAACGTTTTAGAATTTTCGTAAAGTTGCTGAGTTTGTTGCCGTTTGATATATGATTAAAAACACGATCGCATCATCTGAAATTTGCTTGCTATGTAGTCCATGTGTAGTACTATCACCCCCAACCATAGGGATCTCCAATTTGAGGATCAAAATTTTAAATTTGGATCGGTAGTATCCATAGATTGAATACTACTAGTAGCAGTCTAGCTGAACTCATATATACATGCGTGCGCTTGTGTGTGTGTCTGTATATATGTATATATAAGTATACATGTACATACATGTGTAGAGAGAGAACAAACAATATACGCTTCAAATCCCCAAGGGAAATAACAGTCAATGATCAAAGCAAACATGATTATTGAGTAGGGTGTTTAGTGTGACTTACGTGTGTGCTCCTAGAGCAGATATGTACTGGTGCTGAAAGGTTTTGTCCTGCATAGTTAACAGTGGTTATAGGAAGGATATTTCTGAAGCAAGCAATAATAACAGAGAAGTAATGAGAAAAGCAATGAAGCGTCTAATCATATGGAGGAAAACTACAATCAACTAAGAACAAGCTACCAATAACCTGACAAAAAGTGACTAGCATGCTGAATCAAATCCTCGGATGTCTAGCTGACATAATATACAGAAAACAATAAGTTTCACTTTAGATGGCAGCGTCAAGGTTCTAAACATCCTAAGAAAGGGCCATTCTCACTGTCCTTTTTTGCAAGCTCACCTACCAGATAATGTAGCTTTATTATGATTGATATACAAATCACAGGAAGGATGAGCCGTTTTAATCTGCTAGCGAACTACATCAGTATCAAACAAAGGTATATACAGTTGACATCATTTTGGAACCAAGTCTTTTGTAAACCCCAATTTGGAGGTACGAGACAGAAACAGAGAGAATTAAGATCTCATGAAGCATGTAACTGTATTTTTATTCATGATCTGCATTCTTTGGGTTATTTCTCCGCAGAACTAGAGCATTCAACCATTTATGAGGTATAGGTTTGTAAAGATTCCATTTGTACCTTAAATAGTAAATTTTCCAAGTTCAAACATACAGATCCACTAAAACCATAGTTCGCTATTTCAAGTAATGTGCGATGCAAGCTTGGCAAGTCATTGCACTGAAGTTTAGCATGCTCCTATGTTTTCCTTAAATCTGACATCTCTTTGATGTTTGAAAGTCAGGGTACATGGGATCCACATTTTAAGTTGCTGTAATAGACTGAGAAAAAGGTAGCACCGAAAAAAGAGGGGAACATGTCCTCTAAACGAGCTTGCTCCTAAGAAGCAGTGAACTAAATTGGTATGGACTCCTCTTACTTCTCCGAAGCACGCTTTCATATTTTTGGGTTGCTTGTCTTGATAGACTTCCCACTGGGAGTAAGCTTCATGGCCATGGGATTATTCAGAGTGATATATGCCCTCTTTATGAAGCTCATGTTGAAGCAAGAAATCATCTCTTCTTCTCATGTTCATATAGTTTATAGCTTTATGGCAGATAGTTATGGCTTTTTTACAGTTTCAAACATGGTCTGTTGTTTGGGATTATGTTTTCGATTGGATGCTGAAATGGAGGGGAAGCAAGGTGATTAATACCATCAGAAAAGCTTCGGATGCAGCTTGTGTCGACTTTATTTGGTTGGCAAGGAATTCTAAAATATTTCACCAGCAAAATTTGCCAGTGGAGGAGTGCTTTAAGCTGGTTGTTTTCAGGATAAAGATCAAGTGCAGCATGATTACTCAGCTGAAGAATCCAAGTGAGAACCAATCATGGTGCTCTGCAATGCCTATCGAGCCACACTTTATTCCTCAAAAAAGAAGGATAAGTCCATAGTTTCTCGTGTGTGTGTGTGTGTATTTTTTTTCAAGATTGGTACAAATTTTGTTTCCCTGTTCAATTTCTCTGTTTTGATGCACAGGGGCTAGTTTTGATATAGGCCTTAAGAGTTTTACAAACTGTTTGTATGTAACGCTTTTGGTAATTGAGGTACAAAATCACTTACCAACATGGTTTTAAATGTGGGCTGACAAGTTGGATTAGAAGCTAGAACAACATGGATATCACCATTTCAAGCCAGATATCATTTTTAAATTCTATGTCGGACATATCAGGGGATATTGCGGACATATCGGCTAATTTTCAGCCTTCAAAAATCAGCCTTTTTTGTGTTGGTAAGAATTGGGGTTTAGATTTAGTACTCAAAACCCAAACCGATTAATTTTTTTTTTAGTCTTTTGTTCTCATAGTAATCCGATAGCATATAATACAGATTAGAGCACATAAGAAAAATGTTGCTCTCTTTTCCGCCGCGATCTCCTCTCTTTCGTCTTCGTCTTCGTCTCTACAAATTAAAATTGCGAATTCATAAAAGCGTGATGTAAACAATAAGTTTGACTCGTAGCTTGAAATCAATCCAGAGTCTAACACTTTGTTAATTTTATGCAAGGCACTTTACGTTATATTAATTTTATGCAAGGCACTTCGAAAGTTCTAGTTTGACAATGTGTATTTTGTTTATTTGTTGGCATAATATTCCTCTGTTTCCCTTCAAGAAATGGAAAACAACATGTGTCTTGATGTTGAATACTCAACTCATGTAGGATAAGCTATAACAACACAAGTGCATTCCATCTTGGTGACCAAAATTGAGCAGAAATTCATCCGATATGACAATCCGTTTTTAGTACATGTCTCCTGACATATACCTGATTTTTGCTATCCGACATGAATTTTAGTTGCCTAACATGAACCCGACATCAGACATTTAAAACCTTGCTTACCAAAACAAACATGTCCTCTAAACCAAGATAAAGTTCACCCAGTATATATAATTTCTAACTGAGGGATCATTTCATCATTATGACTTGCGAAATCTATATTCTTTGTGTTTTGCTCTACATAGCATGGGTACTTATATCATGAAGTTGTAGCCGTGTCCGAGACTCTTACACCCATAGCGGACACCGACACTTCTTTGGGGACTCCTTAGACATATGCATACACTTATTCAATGTGTCCTCAATCATATAACACATGTTCTAATTTGAAACACTGTGACACCGTCGCGTGTGTGTGTGTGTATGCTACATTCTTAATTTCTATTACATTTTTGAAAATTCTATTTATTTTAAGTTATGCACTAAAGACTAGTGAAAATGCTATAAATATTGACTTGTATAGAACTAAGTTTCAGTAACATCCAACATCTTGTACAAAGCCAAAGACCAAAGTTGTACTCCTTTTGCATGTCATAATAATGTATGATAGGTCAAAAAGTTAGCATACATACAATTGTTTTATGTTTTATATTATTAGAAAATATAATATACTCTCTAGACTACATGAACATGTGTATGGATGGATGTGTATATAACTCTTGCTCTATTATTATAATTGTGTGTGCGTGTAGGGGAAGGCTTTTTTGTTCTCAGTGCATAACTAACTTATTATGCCATATGTAAGATGACCTTGTTCGCCACTTTTCTGATGATAAAGTAAGGACAAACTTTCATCATTTAGAATTCATGACATTCAACTAAGCTTTACAAAATTTAATACCTATTACTTTAATTCTTACAAGATATAATAACATTAATTAGATGCTCTTTGTACATACTCAAAACCATAAACTTTCAACCAAAGCATTAGGAGAAGGGCTACTTATTACTTATCTTCGAAGCAAATTGGACATGATGGAGATGGACATCAACTGTCCAACTAGAGGCAAGCGTTAGACCACAATTTGGCACTCCCAACACATAATATGGCAGTACGAGTGAAAAAGGCTTGCCATATTATATGACAGATATTCCACCTTCTGAAAAACATCTCTCTTCATTCTTTCCTCTCCTCTCAGAACATCGCTCTATCACAAGACGACTGATCCCGTATACGAAAGTAACATACTGTGTTCTCAAAAGAGAAAAATAAATTAATAATAAAGTAGCATACGACAGTTTATTGACATCTAATTCATCGTATACCAATAAGGTCTTGAAAACGATCAGTAATGCGTTCATCAAACTGGTCGTGTAAGCAGGAAGACCTCCACCAAAGCATTGGAAGAAGCAAGGTTTTAAATATCGGATATCGGAGAAATATCGGATGGCCAAAATTCATATCGGATTGCGGATATCGGGGAAATATCGGGGATATGTGATAAATATCGGAATGCCATAATGAATGTTTGTATACATAGTATAATGCATTAAAATGTAATCTCAACATATGTAATAAAATTTAAGTATACAAAATATGAATAATATATGTTTAGGATCACTAATCAACCTTCTAAAACAAACAAAAGTGCAAAGCAACGTTGCAACATTGGATCTGCTTTTTTTAGAAAAAAATGTTATTTGATATAATGGCGATATCTTGATATCTCGCCCAAAAATTCCAAACACGGTATATTATTTTGCAACAAACTATATAAAAAGATATATTGGTCCACATATCGGCTAATATATCGGCCATATCGGGGATTTATCACTCAAAATAGCCAAAAAGCGGTAAAAGATATTTAAAGACCATATCAGTTACGGTAAGCCCTATAAAAGGATATATCAGGGGATATATCGGGTCATGTCGGGGATATTTAAAACAATGGGAAGAAGGGACACTAATCTTGATAACAAGTTGGGCGATTGACATTGTTCACCACAATTTGGTACTATCTACATATATGTAATGTGATAATATAAGTATCTACTGGAGGCTTGCCTTATTCTATGACAGATACTCTACCTATCTAAAAAATCTCTCTCTCCATATTTTACTCTACGTTCAGAACATTGCTGTATCACAACATGAATGATCTGACCTACGAAATTAATATAGTGCAGTTTTCAACTAACACCTTCATAAAGATGACTATAAACACCCGAGCATAGATATGCTTTCAGCAAGTATTAACGCCTTGAAGTTTCTCTCCATTAGTACTATGTATTCATCAATGTCATTAGAAAAGAAGTACACAGACAAAAAAAACCCAAAGATACAGCAGTAAAACCCAAAATAGTCTAGAAGAATTCGAAGTTGGTGATCATCTTCTTGCATTTACTACATTAAGCATCTTTTATCAGAAGACCTTTGAAAAATGAAGCTCCAAACGACCCAGGCAACCCTCGACCCGGCACAGTCCGGTGTTCAGCTTTGTCCATATAGATGTACATCTTCTAATCTACTCAAAAGAGTGCATAATGTAAAGATTGAAACTAAGCAGACACGCAAAATAGTTTTCATCAAGTAAAGAGTACGGAATAAAAGCATCATCATCATTTTGTTGACTTGAAGTAATCACTAAAAACTTTAAGAAATCAATACTCTCTTAGCACTTCTACAATAATAATCCCAGTGAGAATAATGAACATAATAATGGAAACAACAGATAATATTGCATGCCACATTACTATACTCTTGTACTAATCACCTGGAGAACATGATCGATACGGCCATCCTCACTTCCTGTTAGCCTCTCAATCATGAGTGATCCGTATGATCTTTCCTTCTCTTGGAAGTCTTCCACAGATTCTGAACGCAATTTATGAAGACATTCAAAATAACAGTGTAATGCAAAAAAAAAAAAACTACAAAGCAAGTAGTGAAGTGAATGTAGAAATTAAATACCTTCCAAATTAGCTTTGTTCATTGGTTTAAACACTTTCGCCACTTTAACCTATTAAAGCATTTTAATATTAGGAGATTTGAACATAACAAGTAAACACTGTTTATCTAAAATGTTGAAGCAATCAATCAAAGTTAAGATACAATAAGACATGCCACAGTTTGAGAATAATCTAGTGCTCAAAAAGCAGTTCAGTCTAGGGGATCCAGATCCTCTCCTCATGCATAGTGTTTCCTAATGTTTCCTAATGCATCCATCCCCTCCATCACCCTCCATCCCCTCCAATGGGTCCCACATGTGTAAAATGAATGGTTAAGATTGAACATTAGGAAATATTAGGACACTATGCATGAGGACAGGATCCCATTTCCAGTCTAGGTTCACTGAGAATTGGGCCAAATCGCTTAGTTATGTGATCATAATGCATAGTGT
>BQKN01064537.1:98434-140397 GCA_022839385.1 Asparagus kiusianus
CTCTCTCTATATATATATATATATATATATATATATATATAGAGAGAGAGAGAAGTGTTTCTAAGGTGACACCTTAGATTCAATTTAAGGAAGTGCCTATTGATTCATAATTTAGACTACGTCAGTAGATGATCCGCTCCCTTCATTATGATCTAAATGTCTCAAAAAATCTATAAAACAAAAATCATGATGTTTTAATACTTCTAACACGTATCTTTCATTATCATTTTAGATATATTGTTGTAAAACTGGTAATTTTACAATCACTTGAAGCATTAGCATAGAGCAACTACAACCCATTATGCTTTTTTTTGTTTATATACAATCCAAAACACATAAATTAAAATGAACGGAGTGGATTAAATAAATTAATTGCATATAATGTAGTTTTGAAGGCGCTTATTATTTATGTTGAATATAAATTGTCATCTTAGGAACCCCCCCCCCCCCAAACAAATTAAAAACATACAAAACACACACAGACACGATATATGTTGTGAAAAGTAATAAATGGATTTAAGAAAAACAGCAGCATCATGTTTATTGTCGACTACTTTTAAAATACAACAAAGAAATGTTAATTTGTATCAATCAAAAATTCAAAATTACTGATTTTCCCACTTTAAACCTCAAACTTGTGATCTCACCCTCAAAACATTCCAATCAACATTACTGCTTGAGATTTGCAAGTGTAAGAGAAATTACTTATTGGAGTTAAGAAACAAAGACTATGCTCAATAAGAGCCCTTTTCTACAGTGAGACAGACAACTAGCCAAGGGTTTCACAGGTCCAGAAGAATCAAACAAAGAGAAAATATGGTCATGTATTCAAACTATATAAACAATCAATTTGATAAATATTTTGGATGATATGTTAACGACTTGAGATCTTGCATCTAAAGAATTAATAGTGATGTAAAAGGCATTATCATTTTTGTATGTCATAGGAGTGTCAATCATTCAGAGCATCCAAATCAACTATACATCAAAAACTATGTGTAAATATGCTTGCAAAATACCCTAACCAATCATTGCTAAGATAAATCATAGTGAGAGATGAAGATCTCATACAATCATTGCTAAGATAAATCATAGTGAGATGAAGATCTCATATCTTCATTTTAATAATTAAACAAAGAAACAAGCAAAAATCGGGTGAACAGAAGCCAAAAGAAATTTCAGCCATACTTGCAACAATTTATACACTAGTGCCACTATAGAAGAGAACGGTATATTCAACAACCTTATGAAAACTCAATCAGCTCCATCTCTACATATATGCCTACTACCTTGTCTCAAAAAATCTATTTTTCTGTCAAGCTCCATAACTTATGAATGCAAACACTTTGCATCCATCAAAAACTTATCAAGAATACATTTGCACTTTGAACAAGGTTCCAAATTTCCCTAGAACCCTAATAAGCAACTCTAGACCGTTTGAGTGGTGATTTTCTATTTTTCTTCACAAATTAATATCCAAAAACTGCAAATCCACAAACCAAGTTCATTTATATGTCGAGGTACGTATGGGTAATCAGATGCCAGATTGCACCCATGAAATGAAAGCCTAATTCGAATTAGAAATGAAGACCAGGTAGAAGCAGAGGGGAAAGCAAGACGTCGGTAATGGCAGTAATCCCCTCCTTTACTTCCCTCTAGATGGCACTAAACAGGTTGAGGGAGTCAGTAATGGCAGTAATCCCCTCCATTACTTCCTCCTAGCCAGCACTAGACAGGTAGATGGAGGTCATCATGCAAGGAACTGTCTAGCAATCCTCTAAGTTCCAAGCCTCCAATTCTGATGCCTTCTCATCTCCATCCCTCCTCTTACCCTCTATAATACTTCTTTTGCTTATTATCTTCTCTATTTATTTAAATACTAAAAGAGCATTTGGGGTAGCTCTAGTATACAACCACAAATAAGAGTTTGATAAGATTTCACTAAAAAAGAAATCAATGATTATATGGGTAGGATGCGCTGATTATGCTAAAAGTTATGTCAGTGATGTTGAGTTTGTCCCAAATATGATTTGGACCTCTAGCCTTTTCAAACAACGGTTACATGGGCAGATAAGCTATTTATGCTAAAAAATTATGTCAGTGATGTTGAGTTTGTGTGAAGCATGATTTGAACCCCTATACTGAAGTGATATTAGAAGTCGTATCTTACCACAATGATCACAAAATAGATTAATGCAATCTTTCTGACAACAAATCTGCTAAGAATCATGTTTCAAGAAGGGATTTAATAAATCTTACAAATCAGTACACCCCACCCCTCTAAACAGGTACTAAGTTTCAACTAAAGGAAATAATGTACTATTGAATCGAATTATTTTTCATACAGGAAAAGGTTGTAACAGTCATGCAGTTTAAGCTCACACCACAGAGGCAAGAAGCACACTTTTGACATAATGATTTAGAATAAAACTTGGGTCCTGTCCAAGAAATGCAAGATACCCTGAGATCTAGACAGTAGATATTACGTGTTTACAGAGGAATATAGTTTGCCCCACTATTCATTAGACTCTTCTATTCCACTTTTAATATCATAAATATATCGATTTGAGATTGAAAGTTGAAACTTTATTCGCTCATTTGACATTGGTTCATTATTATGCTTCTACCTACATTATCAGTCACATTCAATCTTCTGCATGAGCAACGAAATCTAGGATCTCATGTAGCAAAGATAAATGGAGATTTATCTTGCATTGAGTTTGTCTTAAATTGAATTTTTCTTACATGACCTTAAGTGCAGTTATCAGGCTATTCCTAACCTTATAGATTGATATTGATTCTCCAACTCAACTCATGAACCTCAGTTTTAAATTAGTTTCTTATAATTAACTATTTAACTGAACATAAAATTAGGTTGAATTTGATAACGTATCCATATTCGCAATATTTTTAAAGCACTTTAAGATGTATAATAAGATAATTTGTTGTAATGTCTAAAATTAGTTCCATATTCCACATTACATTTGGCAGTGATAGGTAAGATTCAGCCAAAGACAAATATTTACCTTAGTTTTTTTTTTTTTTTTTTTTTTTGAGACACTGACATGAGATGTGGACATAGAAAGAGACATGTAGATCGATTAAAAAACCTTTGGACACAGCAGTTTAAGTGTCTGGATGAGTTACACTATAAACATTGCACTGAATACACAAAAGTAGATTTAGTACATCCTCGCCCTCTATTTGTATTTACTATTTGCTATGTAAATTTCAAATGGTGAATATTATCCAAAGAATAAAAATGCAGGGCCATAATGTGATAGCAAAAGCTGAAAATCTACTTTTATAGATTTAATGGAACACATGCACTAATCATATAGATGTTCAGCATATGTCCATCGATATCTAGCATGTGCCATCAAATAAGCATGAAACAGCCACAACAGCCTCGAGAATATGATGATGCAAAGTTGCTAATATTTATTTTACATCATTACCACAAACACAATGTGGGCAGTCGTCCTAACTATAGCACGAGCTAACTCCTTATTACGCGTTTCATATACTCAAAATGATATCAGATAACACACAACTCTCTTCTTATCGATCAATCATTTTGCCTACATCATGTTTGCTCATACAATATATTCTGCTATAAATTTAATATTTCTAGACCTCTATACCCCTAGAGAGTTCCCAAGAATTAACAGACACCTAACTTTAATAGGTACACTGTTTCAATCAATTGAAATCTAATATTTAACAAGTCTATATTGACCAAAATATAACATTTTCTCAGAGACCACCCCTGCTCTATTTCATGTTATCACCAAGGTTTTAAATATCGGATATCGGGGAAATATCGGATGGCCAAAATTTATATCGGATTGCAGATATCGGGAAAATATCGGGGATATGTGGTAAATATCGGAATGCCATAATGAATGTTTGCATACGTAGTATAATACATTAAAATATAATCTCAACATATGTAATGAAATTTAAGCATACAAAATATGAATAATATATGTTTAGGATCACTAATCAACCTTCTAAAACAAACAAAAGTGCAAAGCAACGTTACAACATTCGATCTGCTTTTTTTAGGGCAAAATGTCATTTGATATAATGGGAAAATCTTGATATATCGCCCAAAAATTCCAAACACGGTATATTATTTTACAACAAGCTATATAAAAAGATATATTGGTCGACATATCGGCTAATATATCGGTCATATCGGAGATTTATCACTCAAAATAGCCAAAAAGCAGTAAAGGATATTTAAAGATCATATCGGTTGCGGCAAACCCAGTAAAAGGATATATCGGGGGATATATCGGGTCATGTCGGGGATATTTAAAACAATGGTTATCACCCTTAATTACCCAACCTTCATAAAACCACCACTAAGGAAGATAGAACCCATAATCTTTTCCATCCAATTTTTAATCCCCAAAAAAAATTATATTTTGATGGTTCTACCCCTACATAAGTTTACTTTTACTGAATTTTAGGATCAAAATTAAATAACTCACATTATTTTTCATTTTTAACTTAACACAAAGTATTTTTTGGCCCAAAAATACCACAAAGTCGCTTCATTTTTATTTTCATAACTCAAAAGTTTTTTTTTCCCCCAAAAAAATACCTAAAGTTCAACAAAATTTAACTTTAATACCCCAAATTTTCAATAAAATTTAATTTTGATTCTTACAAAATTAAACCTGTGAAGGGGTAAACCAGCACCATATAATTTTTTTGATGGAAAATTGGATGGAAAAGGTCATGTGCAGTTCGTTGTTAACAAAATGGTAGATAGGGGTAGTTTTCTAAAATTTTGAGTAATTAAGGGTGATAAGGTGAAATAGGGTCTAAGTTAAGGATTGCTCCTTGACCAAAACCCTAATACATAATATTGAACGGTGAGAACTACTTTCTAAGTGCAGCCATTTGTCTCAATCTCATGTAAGCAGTGCTTTAAAAATAGGACAATTTTACCAATTTATCGCCGATATATTAGGGTTTGGGTCATGGTCGAAACGATTTCCGTAAAAATTTATCGCATATCATTTTTCGCTGATTTAGCCTGATATATCCCTTTGTAAATCTGACAAATAGGCTGATTTCTCCTGGTTAAAGATCACTCGATTTTCTACGATTTACATTTTAAGGGAACCTATTCGGGCTTGGAGGCAAAAACCCTCTTTTTTGCATACACGATGCGCATCCACTAAACAAAACCCGTGCTATCCCATTCTATTTCGCATCCACTCATCATATAACCTTAATTCTCTCTGCCTCCACTGTTTTTTCCCCCAAATCAGTTGCAAATTTCTCACTCGACGACCTCTTTCAACAACGTCTCTCGAATACTCTCTCCTGATATTTCATTAAATGTTGATATTACATATAGGACATATATTATGTTTGCTCACCATCCAATATGACACTCTAATTTTTACTATTTTTCCCCAATATATCCCTGATAACCGGGATCCGATATGAATTTTGGTCATCGGATATATTTGCGATAACCGATATTTAAAACCTTGCATGTAAGTTTTTGCAAATAGCTGATAAGGTTGAAAATGGCATTAAGCATCCATCCGATGATTCACCTAACGTGCGTTGAATTTATGAACCAATGAATTATATCTAATTAATTGTCAATTAAGATAGTACCCATTATGTGATATTTACTAATAATTGAATAAAGTGCATCTCAAACCATTTTTATAACGATTATGGTTGGACAATTGCAAGTTACAAATAATTTTCGTGAAATAGATGGATTAACTGCCATATGTGATAAGAGGCACTCAAAAATATATATGGAACATCAAAAGAGAGGGGATTTAACACAATTATTAAAGAAGTTGGTTTCCATAGTCCATCATCTAATGGAAGTAACAACAAGAACCATAATTAAGCCTTTATCACAATTTTTTGCCTTTGGGGTCAACTATAAGAAATCATATGTGATAAGAGGCACTCAAAAATATATATGGAACATCAAAAGAGAGGGGATTTAACACAATTATTAAAGAAGTTGTTTCCATAGTCCATCATCTAATGGAAGTAACAACAAGAACCTTAATTAAGCCTTTATCACAAATTTTTGCCTTTGGGGTCAACTATAAGAAATCATATTATTTAATTCATCTTACTTGTGGGCCATGTCCTCAGTTCAGTCTTTAGTTATGTATCTATAAACCAAAAAACCAAGGTAAAATTAATATAGACAGATCCTTACCAATCCCTATGCGGATATTCCGAAGAGCTAGAAAAACGCCAAGAGGTGAACCAGCAGCAAAGAATGTATCCACCTTGATATAGAAACCCCCAATACAAACATGAAAAAAAAAAACCACAGATCAGAATAATAACAGAAAAATCATAAGTAAATATCAAAGACAGCATAATGTCTCATGGACACCAAATGTATGGAAGCTAATAGTTAAGCTCACGAAAAAAAAATTTGAGGGTGAGTTTTGGCATGGCAATATGTGTGATCTACTTTGACATGGTCACAATTTCAAGTCAAAAGAATAGCTCTTCCGAAATGTGGGTAGGTTAAGTACAGGTGAACAGCCTGAACTACCCAAGGACAGGAGCGCAAGATGCTTTTTTTTTCCACAAAGAAACAACTTAAAACAAAAAAAATTCAAAATTGCACAATTTACCTTAAAACTAAGATTTGTATATCTGATGGAAGGTGTATATATCTTTCTTAAAATATCTTCATTTGGAAGGAACTTAATTGGAGAGGCCTGCTCTGCTACAGAATCACCATTCATTACTGCTTAAACATATAAGGTTCAGTACAATCGCTATATAAATACATCACAAGTATACATAGATATACCATTGCCTTCACAACCTTTGTTTCTTCCATCATAATCCTCGTTACAGGAAGTTGAAGATACATGCTTTCGTTCGAGCCCTGCAATTCTTTCTTTAAGATGTTTCACCTGTATAATTGGAGACTTGTTAAGTAGATTTACAGAAACATACCTTTAGAATATAAGAAGGTTACAAAAAGCATTAGGTGGTCTAGCCATCAGACCTGGCGCCTAGAGCCTAGGTGCCCAGGGGGAGCCTAGACAGGGCCTACGATGTCTCCTTTTTTTTAATACAATCATTGCTATCATAGGTGCCAAACTGGCGCCTCACCTACGTGATAGGCCCAGAAGGATTTACTTTTTTGTTTATGTGGTGGCAGAGGAGGTTTTGCCAAATGTCGGAGGAGTTGGAGGAGGTATTCATAGTCGGTGGAGGATGTTGGAGGAATTCAGAGGAGGTTAAAGGACATGCAGTCTGCATAAACGATCTCCACTCCCCTAGGCAGAGCCTAGGCATCTTAGGTACCACCTAGGCCTATGCAGAGCCTAGCCCTTGTAGGCAGGCTAGGCGGGAGCTTTTTAAACCATTGGAATATAATAATAACATCAAGCAGAAAGCTTACACTGATAATAACCATAAAAATCATAAGAATAACACCAGATGATAAATGACTACATTTTTCTAGAAAAACAAGGTCAGCGAAAAAGTAAAAGAATTAAGCTCAAGCAATTGCTAACCACGGAGTTATATATAAAATGTTGCTTTGCGCTCCTTACTAGATAATACCAAAGAGAAGTAATCTACATGGATATCGCACATTTATAGCTTAACTAAATCAACATAAGTGAGCATTGTGGATAGGCCATGCTTTTGTAGTTCAACTAAATCGGGACCAGTATCACACTAAATCAGTACCTCTTCCTCCATCAAGGTGATCATTCTGTCCTTGTCACTTGTGTCCTCAGGCATACAACCAAAAGTAACAGCATTGGCTTCAAAGCTTCCAGGGCTAACATCTGATTTGATATTGCATTTGCTTTCTCCAGAATGGCTTGTAGTTGTAGATTGTTGTCCATACGTTTGATTGATTTTCTCCAACACTGGTGAAGAGTTACTTTCCACTTCATTGAGCGGTAGCTGACATCCCCCTTCAGGATTTATTGAAGTAAAATCTTCTGGACAATCCCCTAACACATCTGCAGGGGAAATAGGATTCACAGAGTGGCAAAGATCTTCCATTTTGCCATGATGAACCATGAACTGCGTAACTGGCATGGAACTCTCTTCTACTCTAGCACGTGGTGGTTCCTTTGGATCTGAATCGCCTGTTGCAATACTATTTTTATCTGACATCACAACACTATCAGAAGAGACAGATTGATCAGTTGCATTAGCTTGATCTTTCTCCCAGCATCTCATGTACGCAGAATCCATAAGAGGCGTCGAGCGCGTATTATCCTGATGACAAAGGATATCATAAGATAGGACGCTTCCTAATGAGTGTCCATATATAGAAACCTGCAAATGATAGAATGAATTTGTAAGATCCAATCGAAAAGCTAGCACAAACAGAAGGTTTGGCAGTGTCTGAATCAGTTTAACAACAAACCTTCCCATCATACCCAGGATTTCGCTTAAGAAATTTTGCGTACAGTCTGTTCAATTGGTTTGAGACCTGAAATGCAAGGAAAATGAGAGCCATACTTTTTTAGTTGCTGATGCAAAGAGTGTACCTAAAAATCTCTCAGCTATAAAACATAGTGGTCATATCTTTGTTCTTCAACCAACTTATTACAGTCAACATGTACAACAATATAAATTATTGTACCATTGATTAATTAACTAAGATGCAAATTTGGATCAATAGACTAAATAGAAAAGTAAACTTTTGCCAAGAACGTTACTCTGTCTAATATGTAAGCATAAACATAGATAGTCCTAATGACAGGAAGGAAGTTGAAGTCTTGAACACATCATATATGATTTAACAAATTCAAGTAAGTATATGATTTAACAAATTCAAGTAACGAGTTAAACATTAAATGATAGAAAATGTTTTAGAGGGTTTCAAACAGATATAGTATTTTTTATTGATATTGAAATAGACCAAATACAAAAGATTTTTCATTTAGCTAAACCGACTAATCTAACCAACCACTCAAGAGTGTTATTAACCCTTCTTTGAATAACTGGATTTTTGTTTGTTTTATTCATCATTGGTCTTCTCTCCCAGTCTTGCCGTCTCTATCATTTATAAGTCTGATTTTCTTTTGATCTCCTGACGAGAACATTTTTCATAAACTAATTTAGTCAACCATTGAAAACAAACAGAATCATCGATCAAGAAAAGGGAAATGGGTAAGATTGAGTTTCATGTCGAACAGGCCAAGAGAATGGTCTGAGCAACAGGGAATATGGCATGGTGTAAAGGAAAATTTTATATGCATACATTGATGTCCTTAATCATAAACGTAAAGAGATTTGAATGAGCTTTAAATAGTAACAAAGTACAAATATTATGTTCCCCATGTTTTGTGTGATTACTGCCCTTTTACCAATTAGTGTGGGACGCATCCCAATAAGCTTTTTGTAAAGGGGCTTATATCCTAAAAAACTAAATTTAATTGCATATTGATTCAAATAATGTAGAATGCAAAAATGGGGAAATTCATCCATTTACTAAAACTATTCGAGTTAAACATCAATAAATTTAATGGTAAACTGAGGAAAATAAATAAAATTCAAAAAGACAGGTCAGCTACAAATTACCGAGTCAATTATGTCCTGGCAGTGCATGGGGCTCATGTAGTAGAGGACATCATGAACTGTGGCACTTAATGTCACACGAAGTCCACGAACACCATCCAAAGTGATCTTTTCAACTGCATTTTCACTGCTCAGCTTCAACCCCTTTCTCCACTGTGAAGAAAAAAGAGCTCAAAAACATTAAAGAGCAAACAAAAGCATAGAGCACGTGATCTGTTTGACTTACTAAAAGAAAAGCATCAGCAAAAAGACATTTAAGAAACTAATCATAATGAACAAAAATTTGCCCAATCTTCATTTGTGAAATTGAGGCTGCAGACATTCTTACTACATTAGTAGTTAAACTAATGTAGTTAAACTAGATCCAACACCAAGAGTTCAAAGCTCGGTGTAGATTATAGTCAAGTGAAAAGAAACTCCCTCCTCATTTTAAGAGAAGGAGGTTCTAGTGGAATCACAAGATATATTCAAGATAGAAAACTCTCATGTGGAACAAAATATACACTTGAATCACACTCCACTGAGGTATCAGACTCTTGTCTGAATGTTTATAGAAAATTTAAAAACATGACTTTTATAGAAAATTTAAAATCATGACTTTTCATTAGTCATGCCTTCACTTACTAGTAAAACAGAAGATAAGAAAATCAATTATATCTCTTTTTTTATGAGTGCCAGACTTCCATAGAAAATGGTATGTGGCTAGTTTCTATTCATGGAATGAGATTAAATATGACATGGTTGAATTTGTGGGCTAGAGCTCATATTGAAACTATTTGGCCCAACATGATAACAAAGGGATTATAGAAGCAGATTTTTAACGCTTACACCATCTATGAGGAATCCAGAAACCCATAACCAACCAATTAGACTAACAATAATTTGGAAAATTATGTTGTTTATTTCTAAATATTAATGAATAGCAATAAGCCAATAACTGATGGGTAACTACTCAAATTGGAATAGAGACACAATAAGGGAGAATAGGCATCCATGGAGAAGATATTGGTGCACTTGGATTATTGTCTAAATTTTTTTGAAGTTTAAATCAAGTTGCATATCCAAACCTGCACAGCTCTGAAACATCTTGACCTAGGTTGAACGGATATGTGTATGGATGCAGGTATGTCTAGGTGACACGGAAAATTTGTATGTGTATAATAACAAGTTTCATGAAATCAATATCATAGTTTTTACTTCAGGTGCTATGAAATAAAATTCATGTTAGAATAAAAAAATATAATTCTCAACCTTCACCAAAACTTCGAAGTTTAAGTGTACTAGGGATTTTAAGATGGTATCAAAGAAACCTACATTTGAATCCCACTGGCTACAAATTTAACGCCGATTTTTTTAAAAATTTTGATACCATGCGTCTGTTCAGGTTTCGGCCCATGAAAAGGGCACTCAACCTGCAGAGCATGTTGGAATATAAAAATGTAACCCTCGCCACAACTTTGATGTTTTGGTGTACTGGTTAGAGGCACTTTAAGGATATCCAAAAGGCCATTTATAATTATAGTTTTCAACTAGGTACATGCTGAAACAAACTAATTCATGTCCAACGAGTTTCAAGAATTGCATGTGTAGGATATACATCCAAGAAGTATATGGCAAGTCTTTTAAAATAGAACATGTATTACATAATTGAGTACGCATTTTAATAAGCGTATGCAAATATTCAAGGAGTGTCCACTGAAGTTTTAGTGTTGGGTGCGGATACAACATAAGCACGCCTCCAAATAGAAGTACCCATACAACATAACTCTTAACTTTCTCCATATCACTCAAAATACCCATTTCCTTCTCTTGGAGTTTGTGCAGAAGCCTGCATCAACAACAGATCTATGATCTAACTTGTCAATCTATCTTTTCTAGGATCAAAATTTTAAGAAATTAAATATGATTAGAAAATGATAATTAACCTTAATATATTACACTATCATAAGTAAAATTTATTGAATAGTCACATGATAATTTGAGAGATGGAAAAAAGTCAGACCAATTGGCCACTTGCAAAAACACTAGCTCACTAGAAAGACAAGGGCCAAGAATGTTAAACTATTCCTCTAGTTTCGGAATATATTTGCCCCTTTGGATTGTATTAGCCCTTAGCAATACCAAATAAATTGCTTACCCTCTCCCTCTTTTTCTTCTATAAGCAGCAAAGAACTAAGTGAATTGCTTCTAAATTGTGTGACTGTTGACTCCACAATCTACAGCAACATATAGGTCTTTCAACCAACCAACTGGCACGTAGGTGCAGTGACACTCTTGCAAAGCAGTTTCCATGGTTAAAAACTTGATATCAAAGCTCAAGAGCATGACTTCAGCTGCCAAAAAGTTTTCTGTCCGAATTCTAGCATAACATGCTCAGCATGAATTAGCACTCCAAAATCAGCCCCTTTTCATCCAGAAAAAGCTCCGATGGTGGTCATGATATTGCATGTACAATTATATGATCGACCAAAAGATAAATCTTTTTTTTCTCACACGTCAAAATATTAAAACAATAGTAAAACCGAGTGCAGATCTATGACATGTCTTGTAGCCGTCAGACAGCCTGCTGACTTTCCATTTCCTATTAACCGTGTAGATTTTTCATACTCTCAGAAAGCATAGAAAACAAGAACCAAAACCCCATAAAAAGGCTGATGGAGAAGGTATTACGTCAACAGAATATTAAGTCCCTTTTAGTAACAGAAAAAATTAAATAGCAAATTTTATGGAATAAAAGGACCAGAACCTTACCATATAACTAAACCAAAAATAACATGAGAAGGAAAACTTGAAAGATTCTAGTAAGAGGAGAATAATATTGCTATTTTACCTGGCAAGGAATGAAGAGAACCCGTTGGGTGCATCTCTGAAATGAAGTTAAGTGCCTTTCAGCTAGGCTTGACGTTATGCGACGGAAATCACCAACATCATCAACCAAGTTAGCTTTCTCTAATCTTTGGCCAATACCATGAACCATAAAAACTAGATGTCCAACAGGAACCTGTGGAACAAGAAACAGAATCCAAATACATGTCAGGCATTCCATTAGTCTGGAAAGTTGCAACTGACATTAGTTCTTCATTATTATTGTGAATCTTTTTCATCACATTCAAATTATATACTAAAAGGAAAAGCAAATTCAACTGACAAGCTGTATCCAATTACTTTAGTTTGAATTTCTCCATATTCTTCAACTTTTCTCCGATAAGACCCACACCTTCTCAAGAAACAGGACCAGACTTCTTTCACAGTTTAACATTTTTTTGTTGGCCTATCACTTGACCTGAAGTCAATTTCCACTTAACCCTTGGTTTATAATGGTATACGATGCATTTATTATCTGTCCAAGGTGAATATTACGGACATATACATACCATAGTTAGCAAAAAAGGATGACAAAAAAATAAAACAGAAATGTCAAAGCAAGAAAAGTAAGAAAAAGGCAATATCACAAAGGCGACAAATATAAACACTAAATTGTCAGTTCACTACTCACTAGTGACAACAATTTAAATGGTATAGTACCAAAATGATGAATGCCAAAAAAAGGTTAAACATAAATATAGTATAAATATAAATATATATGTACACACACACACACACAAAAGGAATGTGTGTGCCCCAAATTTATATGTCAAATATCTAATTTGTTTACAAATACAGAAATAGACATAGGTTATTTTGGAAGGATTAGGAGCAAAATTTTCCACATTATAATTAAATAATAGAGTGTTCAATTTCATGATCCGCTCCAGCGTAGTTGATCTACATCATTTCAAGTTCTCAACAACTAACAATCAGGCTTTTAAAAGATCCATGCATCAAGTAGATAGAAAATAAACTGCTAAAAATATTATTTCTCTTAGATTTTCACTTTAGAGCACAGAAAGTAGTCAATCCAGACATTTGTTCTTGATGTAAACATTTAAACACTCTTATACACGACTTCTTATCAAGTCTTAATTACTGTGGACTTGTTAACTAACTAACTTTCTGTTTAGACCATTGAATTTGTGCATACTTGACGCATTGCTAAAGAAATATTATTTCTGTCATGTATATCAGCTTCAGTGGCATATAACTCTCATAGTAGTGCCAAAATAATAAACTTCCAAAAATAACCAAATCTATCTTTAGTTCTCTACAAATATACATGTTAAAACAGCATGTTATTTAGCGTTACCAAATAAAATATAACTTTTGAGCTTATTTACAGTAGAAATTTTTGTGTATATATGTCATAGAATAGTTGCCTTTACAAACCAAGTTCCAGGAAACATATTAAAATAGCAGAGGGCAACGTAGTAAAAAGCTTAAGAATAGTCATATATGAAGAGGCAGAGGATATTCATGCTAACAAGCAGGTACCCCTTGGGCTTGAATGTAACTAAACTCCATCCAGAAAACATAAATAGCATAACCCCGATGATTTTGAGACGACTGAGCTAATACTTTATAAACAGTATAATACCAAACGGTTCCAGTACAATATGTCTAAAATATAGTATGCATATGTAGAGTGCCATACTTTGACTCCTGTGCCATTTTGGTGCAAGGAAGTTCCAACTTTCAGATACATTTCAAACTAAAAGTAACTGAACTGTTACCGACTAAAAAAGCCAAGTGTTAGAAGGAGAAGCCAATTGAAGCGAAAAACAATGACCTCATTTTAGTGTTTTTTGCTCTTTTAACCCAGTTATCTGAATAGAGGAAAAAACACCATAAGGCAAAAAAGATTGGAGAGATAGTTGGTATCAGAACTCAATGGATACATGAATATTAAGATTGTGAAGTTGCCTGAAGACAAAAGTCAAAGCCTCATCTCATTGTAAGTGTTCTACATAATTTAGGAGTGGTGAAATGAATTCATAATAGGTTTGAGATTAGATATTCGATTTGAGCTTAGGATTAGTTATGTAATTTGAGTTTACAATTAGATATTTGATATGAATTTGAATTTCTTCTATCTGAATCCAGGATTACTGCGTAACTCAACATATGACTTTTGAGTATTTGGTCTATAGAAACTCTTGTAATTTTCAGATTTTATATCGAATTATTGATTTAATTCTTATAAAGTGTTATGAGTTGATTGAATATGATTTGCATCTTTATGTGAGGCAACAAAATCCTTTGAAGGCGTGATTCCTCTTCTTTTTCAGGCTGAGGATCCCTATCTTGTGTCAATGAGGGTGTAATTCCCTATATTTCTAATCTTTTCATTTTTTTCCAGTTTCTTTACTTGCCAAATATTTCCCCATTACTAAGTTATATGGACCATGTAATTGATGGATTAAGGCAGGCTTAAAATTGTTTGATTTAAGAAATCAAAGTAACCAATTAATGAAAACACTATATGTGGAGATAAAAAAAATAGCTAAACTCATGTACAGTAGTTTCACAAAAAGATGGATGAAGCTAGGATCTTTGTAATTGCAAACCTGAGAACAGTAATCATCCATCTCCTCTTCTTTTTGCTGACGTAGCTCATCCTGAACAAAACATTAAAATGGTTGGCGCACATGTGCATTGATTGCTTGACACAGAAGTAGGCAAATAGTGCTCAAGTCAAAAAAAATAAAATGTTACAGCTGATGATGATGTCAGAAGCAGTTGAATAATAGTCTTATACGGGCTTGACAATGGTAACACGCTCTCTGATGCTAGTGTCACTTTTCACCAAGATTAGTACAATAATTACAAAATGCTATCAAATTCTAAGGTCAAAAAGAAGGCATGCTTGTATATGCAACCAAACTGCATGATTGTTTTGAGCAAATAGGGTCATTTTTTTAGTCTATGAGGAGTGAGAGGAACAACAGGAACAAAAAACCAATACAAATAAGTTCCCAAAATCCAAATATTAGAAAGTAGAGCAACAATAGGTCATTAGACTTGTAACTCGATTGTTTGAAAACAGTCCTTTCCATATCTGCCTAATGATGGTGCAGAGGTACCATAGCTGTATTATTCTTTAGCCATGTATTTCTTTTTTAAATCATGGAGTGATATGGACCTAAAAGCCAACCATACCAAAGCCCCTTTTGGTGTAAACTTGTAACTTCTTTCCTCATACATATGTTCTCTCATGTCGACACGCAGATATGTAAATGCATGTATGACATGTGCAGCCATGACACAAATATATAGAATACATGTGTCTGGACAGGGATACCACATATGAGCTACCACCTCATTTAGAAAAATGAGCTACCAAGAGAAAAGAGAAGCAAGGTCCATCTACTACAATGTGATGACTAATCTATCTTTTGGCAGCTCATTTAGATGAGATGGCACCTTATACTCATACACACATATATAACAACAAAGCCTGTCCCAAAAGCTCTAGGGTAAGCTACATGAATCTTATTCTTCCATTCAGTTCCGATTTAGTTTATTTTATGTAGAGGACCTAACCTTTTTCCACTTTGCTTTTTCCCCTCTTTGTAATGAATTAAAAGCGTTAAGAAGGAATAAGTGTTTAATTCACAATTCCAAATGAGAAATAAGTGATAGTTGGGGGGAGGTAAAACACAAATAATTCCTTTTGCCACAATAAATTGTTTACACAAAGGTTCATCTAGTATAAAGAACTTTGTACTTGAAGGGTATTATTCTCGTAGTGATTATGCATTGAAGAATTAACCTGAGTAGGCTTCAAAGATCCTGATGGTGAAAATCCACGTCTCAATTTAATCCCATTTCCTCGTCCAAAATTCAAGGAAAATCCACCACTGTCATAAACTAGCCATGCCTCCCATGTATCATCTTCTCCTGTGAAAAGAGCATGCAAACCCTATGAAGGCAATTATTTTAGCCATTAGCATCGGCCACTGTTAACGAGCGCCCTAATTCTCATTCTCATAGTATACCTGTACAGAGCCTTGCAGATCAACACGAGCAGCAAATAGTCCTGAAGGTTGAAAAGTTCGACGATGCCAGATCTACATGTGATGAAATAACCAAATCATTTAGAGTATCAAACCTAGAAGCTGAGAAAAGATTACTGGGAAGGTAAGTAAAAGAGCAATGAGGAAATTCCAGTTGTATGTCCTCCAAAGTGAAATAGCCCTAGCAATTTTTTCATTTAAAAGATGTCAGAAAATGAAGCAAATAGGATGCATTCAATTCTGGACAAAAAGTTCCTATGGAAATTCATTTACGAAATCTCCAGATCTAGAACATTGCTAGTGTCCTTCATGAGATTAATAAACAGAATTATATGGTTATACCACAAAATACTAGCTGCACCCAAAGCTAACTTCCCTTCTAGATGATCCATCTCAGGCAGAGGGATTATACCACACCATCAAATTTGACTACTACATTCCTTATTTCCACTAGAAAGAAATTGGCTTCCAGGATACTAAAGCAAAGCATCAATGAATTTTGTAAAACAAAACAGTTGTGCCGGAGATATTTGGTAATCTTCCCTTTACAACAAAAAATGGGAAACATAGTATCAACAATAATCTTTTGCTTTTTATCTTCACCCGTAGATCCTCTTAACTCATATGCATTCAAGGTTGGGGTACCGCTGATGTGCACATCCCATACTCTAAAATCCGAAACATCAACACCCAATATATGAAGTGATTGTTCAGGAGTGTCACATCAGTAACAAACCATCGATCTATGTGGCAGGACACACTAGACCCATTTTCACACACACACACTCTCTCTCTCTCTCTCACTAACACACATGTATGTGTGTATATGTGTGTACATGTGTGTGTGAATGTCTATTACACATACGCACACATACGTACAATGTATGTGTGTGTCACAACTCCATGATCACATTTCAGTTAATCTGGTATCACTTCTGAATACAAATCATGAGAATGTATATTCTTTCCCTTATGCTAACTAAAAAATATGGCTACATTTCTCAAGCACATATACGTAAAGAAGCAACAAGCCCAATAGTCGCAAGGCATAAATCTTGACAGCAACATAATACACATACTTATGCATATATGTAGAATACCGAGAGGCAAAAAATAGGAATACATCAACAAGTCGAAGTCAGGACATTGGACTAAATTTAGACTGTATTTGTTACAATGAATTTATCAGGGACCGCACACACACGTGCAAGTGAGAGCGAGAGAGGCAAGAACAAATATGAATATCACAAAATTTGAAGGCATAAATCTTGACAGCAATATAATAGACATACTTACACATACATTTGTGATATGGGAATACAATAATAGTCGAAGTCAGGCCATTGTATAAGTTTAGACACCTAACTACAACAAATTTATCATGGAACACACAAACACATGCAAGTTAAAGGCAAGAACATACAAATGCAACTACTGTACACTGTTACCTGGGTACTTCTATCTGAGTGTCGTACCCGTACCTAACATGTACCCGTACCTATACCCAAACTCCTTGAACACTCCTTGCATATATTTACACATTTATTCGGGCATCTACTCAATTATACAATACATGTTTTAGTTTAAAACACTAGTCATACATTTTTTGAACATTTATCCTACACTTCACTTCCACTTCTTGAAACTCATTGGATATAGGTTAGGTTCCAAACTATGATTTTAAAGGGTCGCCTGGATGTCTAGTTCAAAAACTAGTGATTTTCCAATTTATAATCCACATAATAAAAGAATCATAAAACTGTAATAAAAACGTTATAAGGATTTTAATTCTCATGACACGTGAAAGAAAACAATATTGATCTAATGTAAATTATTAATTCTAATATATAACATGTATATGTGTATATAAATATTTATATAGCCGTGTCCCAGTACTCTACCTTTTACAAATTTGCCATGGACCCGTACCCATGCAACATAGACTGTACAACTCAGAGTACAGTTAGAACAAATCAAAACTGATCTGGTCATTTCAAATCAAATCTTTAATACAGTCAGCTATTTACATAAAATTTTAGTTTAGTAACCTGAGACCTTATGCCTAATTCCAATATAGAATTAAATACATACCTGGTAAGTAGCATAAAATAAGTATTTAATCATTATACTTCTTTGACACAGAGACACGAGAATACAGCATATTGTTTGGATTTCCTCATATTTTCAGAATGATTATGATGATTTACGTAAAGAAAAACCATTAAATCATGGAGGTGCTTTCCGGAAACACAGGGGCCTGCAGTTTTCATGTAGTAGCAGAAATTTGGACTTTGTAATGCACTCAAGGTGTGGGAAAGGCTCCAATATTTTCCATTTTAATTCTTCACTGCTTAGCGAAAAATAAGCACAAGTCTTCATTGTTCCCTTTATGGTAGATGGGGACTAAAGGATCTCTGAGCTTAAATCAGTTTACATGGATCTAATGTTATATTTACCTCCTATGAAATTTTAGCTTATCAAGTCTCCCTTTTTACAAAAACCTAAAACTTCTGGAGCAATATTAGATGAAAGCTCTGAACCAATCAATCCAAGTTAACCTCCAAGGCAAAGTCACTATCAAAGTGTGAATTCTCTATCTAAATACCTGACAGCGGTAAGCCAATTCTAGTTGTTCTGCCACATCCTCGCGCAGCGGAAGCCAATCAAGACCACCCTTCCGAGCAAACCAGTGACCTCTAAGAACACGCCGATTTTCACCATGCCAGTATACTGGGAAACAATGCCTCTTGGTTAAATCTACCTGCAAACATTCCCAATCCACGTTAAAGCATAAACTGATATGTACAAAGAAACCATACATGATGATACATGACAGCTACCCTAGTTTACTGCATTATAATAGTAAGACACATTTCTTGAAAAGAAATAAGAAAAGAGTCAATTTTTTGTGTGGGTTAAAACCTCATCATGCTCTAAACATGCTCTATTGAAGCAATGACCTACACTAATAATTATAGATTAAAAAAGATATATTTATTTGTTCTCACAAATCCTTTACTTAAATATCTAGTTCAACAATAACGAATAGATACAATAAGTGATCAGTTGACTCAGTCCATTGCTGCAGCCAGACCTATAATGGAGCTATTCATACCCAAGAAAACAAGAAAAGGAACACATTTAGACCAAAATGAGAGGATGAGGGAGGGAAAGAGATGATGGTGATGGTGATGCAATCAGAAGAGGGTGCAGAATCTAGACTGATGAAATGGAAAAAAAAAATTAAGTCCTGAGCACCGAATCCAAAAAGAAAAGAACAGGTAGAGCAAACTTAAGAGGTACCCACAAGCAACTAATCTTAATACAGAGCTTGTACCTTACAGCATTGTTAATAGATTTGGGTGAGATGACTTACACGATACCTTAACTACCCAGACCAATTTAAAGCCAGCTTCAGATTTCTTGATTTAGATCAGACACCCTACCAGCTCAATTTTTTATAACAGATCATAACCACTGCACTTGATGTCAGTTCTAGTACAAATGAATCATACTCATAATGGTATGAAGCATGATAAACGCACAACTCCTCGGACAGGTGTAAGGTTGCACGACATAAAGTAAGCATGCTGGCAAACTTCACTTAAGGCAACTTCTCCAAAGAAGTAAAAGAAGTAACTGCTGAAAACATTATCTGTCTGAATTCACATCCAAGCATAGATGCCTTGTCTCAAGCACAACAAGTCCACATGGTTATGCCTCACACCAACAGAAGCTTCATATTAAATATTTAGAAAAATAAAAGTAGAATTCCAAATTAATATAAGCATACTAGCAGAAAATATTATTGTAAGTACAGAAAGGAAGACATGGGGCTTTCCAGGAGGAACTATGGCTTTCTCTGTGCAGAGTGCAGAACCCAAAATACTACAAGAAAAGTCTCAGTAACAAGTAGCCAAAGTTATTCCAAAAATATAAGATAGCCTTTCTAAGCAATATTTACTCAATCACAAAACAACTTACAAAGTTCAAGCTATTAAGATTCAAACATATGTGAACAATATGGTTTTCCAACTTAAACAAAATAATGTTTCCTTGTGTCGCTTGCGAAACTATTGTTCGAGTTGTTTATTACCCAACCCTTTCCACAGTTAATAAATCATTTCCAAATAAGAGCTATGAAATCAGAAAACCATATGGAGATTTTTTAAGGCCTGAAATACATAAGTTGAAGTGTTGAACCAATATTTTTTCTAACTAACTTGCACGGGAACATGCTGACAATATATGCTGTAATATGCCCTCTTGCCAGGTTCTTCATAATATTGCTCTCTTGCAGTCCAGTAGTCCACAAATCTTTAAATTTTTTAATTTTTCTTTGCCCGTTGGATAACATTTTAACCAAAACTACCAAGTCATCTCATAAACCTGCAATTTCATAAACCTTTCAAGGATCAAACTCTCCAGGTAAGCCCCCAAAGAAAAGAACTTGCATTACTGGAACTCAAAGTACCATTCTATCAGAGTAAACAAAATTTGCCTGTTATGTTGTAAGCATGTAATATATACAACAATGGTTAATACTGAGTGAAAATATTCCTCTCAACTACCACAGTCAGAAATTCAGTTCTATGTAGAGAACAACTTAGTAGATTAATTTTTTTCCTGGTAGATAGAAAACAATGAATCAAAGAAGAAAATGTGATGGATATGAGTTACAAAAAGAGAATACACGAAGAGTTTCTATTAGAAAGTAGAATAAAAAATAAAGCTTGACAAAAAGGCAGACGTCATGATTATAACTGTGGAAACAGACCAAGTGGAGTTTTTTTTGTTAAGAGGAGATAACATAACAGAAGAAACAGATTAGAAGTCACACGTTTAGGGCATGAGCATGAGAAAAAGATGAAATTTCTCCCCAGAACTAAGAAACATTAAAAAGGACTAAGAATAACTCTAGCATTGACTTTTTACATTTTAGTACCAATAAAGATACGTAAGTAAAAAAAACAAATACCTCGTAAAGGCCTCCTTTTACGGGGACACCAACTCTCTCTTCCTCAACAACATATAATTCATCATTTAGAGAGCTTGTAGTAGTGTCCAGTGCCTTGCTTGGTCCAACAGGACCTTCACTGCATTCAGCGTACTCTTTCCACCAATGGGAAAGTAGCTCTTCTTCCCTCTGTCATAAACGCGGAAGACAAAAAAATTACAAAACTGAAACAGACAAGCTTTTTCTTATGACAATTTAGTATGAAGAAATCCACATAAGGAATCATTTAATACACATTTAAGGTTATCTATTAATGAGATATCACATTCACAAACAGCTAAATTGATCAAGAAAAGAGATCTTGTTAAAAATAAAGCAAAAGAGCACATCTTGGAACAAAAGATAGCACCTATGTTACCTAGGTACTTCTATTAGGAAGCCATATCCGTACCGATGCGTACCCATACCCGTACCCGTACCCATACCCAAACCTCTTGGACACTTCTTGAATATATGCATATGTTTATTCGGGTCTCAACTCAGTTATATAATACATGTTTTAATTTAAAATACTCATACGCTTCTTGGATGTAAATTCTCTGTTTCACATCTATTTTTTATATATTTATCTTATGTAAATGAGAAACAATATTGATCTTATGTAAATTATTAATTTCATCTTATGTAAATGAAAAAAATATTGATCTTATGTAAATTATAAATTTTAATACATATAAATATACATAACATGCGTATATATATATCCGTGCCCCCGTACCCTACCTTTTACAAAATTGCCGTGTCCCGTACACATACCCGTACGGGTACTCTCACTCATGCAACCTAGGATATCACTGACTTAAAGACCAACTTCACTTAATCAAATGGTGGCAAGGAATCAGCTCCATTACATCACTAATGCACAATTAATTTGTATCTTTTAATCAACAATTTCAAAGAAAGAAAATTACCTATAAACACATGGAAAAAGACACCTAGGGATGTTAGGAGTATCGCTTATACTCTGAGTTTCAAGCATCATGCACAAAATAAAGATGAATAATCAAAATTTTGACCACAACTTCACAATATAGTGAGTATTTCTGGTATGCAAGTATCACTGACATCCATGTGTCATTTCTTGCAAGCAAGTCAATAAAGCATAGAATCCTAAAGAATATGCTATTAGGATGAAAATAGAGTTAGAATATCACAAATTAGAAAGCATTATGGTAGCGATTCATAGCTGCAATTAGGAATGACAGATCTTAATAGGGTTGGAAGGAGAAAAGAATTCTTGTATACAAACCAAAGACTACAAAACAAAGATCATCTTTTGTCCATCAATGATGAGTCATCTATTGGCGCATATTCTTACAACTACTTCATAAAAGCATAACATTAGTCATTTCTCAGAAGAGGCACTACAAAAGTACGGGATTACATTTATTCTTCTCTTTTAATGGAAGGTTTTCTAATAATGATTATTTATTCTCATACCAGTCAACTTAAATTGTAAACTGAATTTTGAGTGCTTATATAAACAAAAGACCATCTAGACGTCCTTGGTTTTCTTAAACTTAATACAAGATTAAGCTTGATAATATTAGTGAGGTGATAGAGTTCCCTCTTCAACTCTTACTGTGCCTAAGAAATGATGCAATTTTCTATGACATACATTACCATGTTATCTCCATTTAGAATTAGCTAATTATTTAGCGCAAAATGTAAAGTTTAATGTTAGAGTTAGCATTAGATCATGGGTATTTGGGTATGGACCCATGTCGGGTTATATACCTATCCACCTATTGCTTGGATATCTTCTATTATCTCTCATGAACAATTAATTGGCAATTATCCTAGTCGATAACATTCTGCTACCAAATCCTTCACTCATGCATTCTGATAATCAGTTTGTTGCCTACATTGCAAAAGAATCTGTTGTTTCATGAGAGGATTGAGCACGTAGAAGTAGACTGTCATCCTTGTAAGGGATATTGTGATGAAAGAGTCGATATGCACTCCATTTACACCTCTATGGAACAGTTGGCAGATATGTTTCACCAAGCTGGCGTCTCATGATGTGTTTTCTGTATTCTATAAACAAGTTTGGGCATCATAGACATCTACGCTCCAGCTTGAGGAGAAGTGTTAAAGTTAGTATTAGAGTTCTGGGAATTTGGATATGGACCCGTATTAGGTTATATATTACCGCATCCACCTATTACTTGTATAGTCTATTATATTTATCATGAATAATTAATTGACTACTCTCCTATTTCGTAACATTTAACTTTTTAGCATTTTTTCAACCAAAATTTTAGCTTTAGCATCCGTACTGTTATTTAACAGTCCACTCTTCCACCCATGTTCAATAAGCAGACCAGATAAACAAAAATACAATGAAAGGAAGCACTAACTCCTACTTAGCGTTAAAATAACTTCCCTAGACCAGTAACCAATGTGGGTCATAGACCCTTCAGTCACTGGCCTTAAAATTAGGTTCATGGAGTTCCGTGCAGGCCATTTCCTCGATGATCTACATCAATCTTCTTTACCTAGATACCTTAATTAGTCCTAGCATGAGATATGAAGTGATCAGGAAAAAGTTAACTCAAATGTTAACATCTAATTGCTACATGCAAAAGTTTCCAAACTGGTAGATCCCTAATCCTTAGACTAACTGATAAGTGAAGATCACAATGACCATTGTTGATCATCCATTGAATGGCCCACTGTACTTCTTACAGCATTGATTTTGATGTCAATCCTAAAGGATAAAATCATGTCTTCTCGTGAGCTGTGATTATGCAGAATACTTAATAAAGCCGGTATAACAGCATGTACATTGTCATTTGTCATCCAAAAAAATAGTGAGAGGGAATAATGAAAAACAACTAGACTCAAGAAGTCTCACTTATCAGAAAGAGTTCAGAAATTTTACTGGAAAAAAAAAAGTTGGCGTGAAGACATCAGGTGAGAATGATATGGATGTACTCCAACTTTCAATTTAACACCACAGAGATCGAGATTGACCTGTAAGAAAGAAGCCTCCAGCGCAAGAGAGTCCCTCATGCTGAACCGAAAATAACCACTTTTGCCCACTATCTCTGTCTGAGGGACTGATGCAGAAAGCTCTGTTCAATTCAAAAAATATATATAAATATGCAGATCAGTTGAAAGTATATATCAACAGCTACCCATAAAATTTAGTCTTTCTACACTTCTACGCTCATTTCTCTAATATATCCTCGTCAAAATAATATGGCAAAGCTATCTACATGCAGTTTGCTAGTACCAACGTACTCATGCACCAAGTGCCCACGGTGAGAGGTCAAGTTACCCACGTTTCCTAAGTATGAGAAAACCTCTTTATAAGCTTTAAATTGCATCCTGTCCTGATTTCCAAATGAAAAAAACAGGCTCCTTGTATATCCATTGAGTTCCAGCTAATATTTTATGAATTGCCATCGAGAATACCATCTACTAGACAAATTTTTCTTCATTCACTCACATAATATTTCTTCTCAACACGGAGCCTATCAAGATCAGGAAAATGGGCATTCTTTAGAATTCATGGCAACTGCTCATACCACCTACTAGACATTTTTTACTAGGATTCCAATATAACCAGGCAAAGATGAAAGGAAAACCCCAGACAAAAACCAACTGAACTCACGTTTCTCCGCCAGAGGCACCTTACAAAAGTACCAGCGGACGTCCTCCCCGTCCGAGGGGCTCCTCGTCGCCGCGAGATACTTCCGCCGACCCTTGCAATGCTCGATCTCGTCCTCCAACCTCGCGATGTTCGAGGGCGTGTTCTTCAGCAAGTCCGGCGGAGTCTCTCCCCCCTCGCCCCCAGGAGCCGTGATTTCGCTGCCCCTTTCCTTTTCGGGTGTTCCCATTGGGGGAAAGCTTCGGCGGTGATTCGGGGTCGTGGCCTCCGGTACAGCGGATTCCGGTGGGATTACGGTCGAATTGATCGAGGATTTGATGGGATTTCGGGCGAGGTTTGAGAATTGAGGTCCGGATCGAGGAGGATTGAGTTGCGGGAGGGACGCCGGTTTTAGGGTTTTTGAGAAAGGGGTCGAACTCAATTTTGGGGTCGGGTGGAGGGGCGCGGGGGAGAGCTCCCCCGCCAGGCGCGAAGATGGCTCGGTACCGAAAGCTGATGCGTATGCGTATTATTTGTTGTTGGATTAATTTAATTAGAAGGTCATTCCGTTACGGTTCTATGTCGATATTGGCTCCACAAATACTGTAATTGGTGTTAGGCCCTCCAAATTATATTTTGTAATTGCAGTCGGTTTCTCAAATCTTCCCAACTGCTGTCAGGTCTCTCAGCTCATATTTTCACCGTTTTGACGGTACTAATATAGCACGCGTGCATTGCACGTGGATATATATTTCACGCAACCTCCCGTGCAATCTATCAAAAGCTTGATTTTAAATGTAATCACACGATCTTTGAGGACTTACTTGTAATTTTCTCATCATTAAGAGCATGCTGCGTATAATTTTTGTGAGGTTTATTTTTAAAGTTTATAGGGGTTAACCTATAAATCTTATATAGTTCCCAGGTTCTTTCTATAAATATATAAATTTTGGGGTTATTTATGCAGAGTTTCAAATTATTTTATAACATTATGAATATTAATGGTTGTTTGTGCAAAATTCTAGGGTTTATTTTGTAAATTTTACTAAATTTAGAGTTTTTTTATAAAATTGGGCACTATTCTATAAAAGAAATGCAACTTTTAGGATAACCAAAGACATAATTCTATTTCTTAAAACCTAATAAACAGATGCAATTCTATATTTACTTTATAATTTAGGATAATGTATGGTGTTGAAAATGTTATAAAGATTTGGGGTTTTATGTGCATAGTTGGAATATAATTATAGCATTAAGAAGGGTAAATGTAAATAAAGTATCTATTGTAACATATAAGTTTACATTGTTTTTTGGACAAGTGCAAATTTTATGTGTTCTGTGGACTTTTCAGTAAAATATGTAATTTCCATAAATCTTAGCCATTTATGCAAATTTTATAGGTTCTGAATATTTTTCCATAAAAAATATGCAAATTAGTGAATTTCCTGAGGACTTTTATCTAAATTTGCATACTAACTTGATTCTAGTAAAGAGTATTGTCTTCTATTAAGAGCGGGTTGATGCAAGCAACATAAATTATGCTCTGTAAATTTTACTAATTTATAAGGTGTACATGTGCATCACTTTAGGGAGGGGAAAAAAGGTATACATGTGCATCACATATCTATAAAGTATCCATTTAACGTACATAATTAGTGCTTAATAATTACGATACTTAGACCTCGATATTCTTTCCTAAACTTATGACATTGTTCTGTGCAATGTTTACTCAAGTTAATATAGATGTTTTTTACTTTAAGTCAATGATTTTCCTTCTCTACGGTCGAGTTAAACACCATATCACACGAGTGCAGTGAAGTAGATATATATGTTATCTCATCATATACGACTCTTTCTCATCCTTGTGCTAAATGAAAGAAATATCATATCATCATATACAAAGCTTAAAATATTAACCTTTTGGCATTCAATCGTTATAATAAGCAAGTAAACTTTTCAAAAATTCACCCTTAATATTTACAATGCACATGGAAAATCGATAAAGACAATTATAATCTCTCTTGCATATATACAACACAAGGAAAATTTATCACAAATCACACAAGTGCGATGAAGTAGATATATATGCTATGCAATGAAGAAGATATACATGCTTATCTCATGTGAAGGGACAGTGTGTGGGGTCCACCCACCCACGTGAAGAGCCAAAGGGTTGTGAAGAGCCGAATCCAAGTCTAGCGGACAAATCACAAGGCCCACCCGATAACTTGCACTATATATATCTCTCTTCAACCATGGCTTAGGGTTTTGTGCAAAAGGGGTTTCATACAAAGGTGCTGCAGAGAATAAGAAGAAGTCGGCTGAGTTTTTTTTTCTTTGTTGGCAGTTGTGCAAGTGCTTAGGACTTCGTGCATAGTGCAAAGGACAGAGGTTTGGGCGGCTGTGCAAAAGAGAGGCTTCGTACAAAAACAAAAGAAAAAGAAACGTAGATTTCTTTTTGGGCCGTATTAAAGTACATAGGCGGCTGCCTTTTTTGTAGAGAGAGATTAAGAGAGATTTAAGAGTTTGTTTGAGGGTTTTTAGTTGTATGATTGTAAACCCTAGTTATATTCTCTCCCTCTAATAGTAGATCTCCCCCTCATTATCCCGTGGACGTAGACAGTTTGTCGAACCACGTAAAATTGATTTGTTTGTGTTTGTGGCCATTGTAATAGTTTTTTAGGATCTCTCGACAAGTCAGTCCTAGAACTGATGAGAGTAGGAGCCGATATCTCACTTTATTGAGATATTCGCTTCAGATTCTTGTCTCCTTGGTGAGACGGCAATTCTTATTGATCTTTCTCTCTTATTGTGCACTAGAAACTCTGTCAAAATTTCCGCTGCGCACAACAAGTGGTATCAGAGCCCAGGTTCCAGATCTAGGGTTTTGTCTTGATTGGAGGAGTAGATCAATTTGGAGGCTCGTCTAGGACTTCGTTTGGTGATAAAGGTGGGATCTTTTGGTAAAGACTCTATCTTTTCAGTTTTAGATCTATTCTTCGTTCGTTGGTGCGTTGAGAAAGATGTCGGGGAAAGAAGGTGCTTCGGGTGTCGAGGATGGTGCTTCTGGCACGAAGACCATTCAGAGTTTGAATATCCACTCTATGAAGATAGATGTGGAGAAGTTTAATGGCACAAACAATTTTGGATTATGGAGATGTGAGGTTTTGGATGCGCTGAACGCGCAGAATTTGGAGGATACCTTGGAGTTAGATGGCAAGCCAGATGACATTGAAGAGAATATTTGGAAGAAGATGAATCGAATGGCGTGTGGTGTGATTAGGTTTTGTTTGACTCAAGATCTAAAATATGATGTGATGAATGAGACTTCTGCAAAGAAGATTTGGGAGATTCTTGAAAGCAAATATCTGACAAAGAGTGTTGAGAACCGCTTGCATTTGAAGAGGAGACTTTATCGTTTCCAATTGAAGAAGGTAACCTCAATTAGAGATCACATGAACACCTACACAATGCTTCTTGTGGATTTGGCGAATGTGGATGTCATGATTGAAGATGAAGACAAGGCGTTGCTATTGTTGAGTTCCTTGCCCAACAAGGAATATGAGACATTCGTCCTTACTCTGATTAATGGGAAGGCATCTCTTTCGTATAGTGAGGACACTGCTGCACTGGTGAATTATCAGCTTCGAAAGAAAGATAAGGAGACTTCGACTAAGTCAGTAGCAGAGGCATTAGTCGCAAGAGGGAAGGGTCCAAACCAAAAAAATTGAAAGTCACAGTAGAGTAGGACATCCTACAATTAGAAAATATCAGTGTGCTTGGTGCAAGGAGACTGGTCATTGGAAGAAAGACTACCCAAAGCTCAACGAATGGATGAAGAATAAGCAGAAGAGAAAAGGAAAGCAACCATCATCAAAAGCAAACATTGTATCAGATGGTAATATTTCTGACTCTTCTATTTATTCGCTTTCTATCAGTCCTACATGGAGCTATTCGGAGGAATCTGAGTGGATGTTGGATAGTAGTGCGACCTATCATTGTTCGCGGGAAAAACCAAACTATTCTTCATTGACGAACTCATTGCACTCAATGTTAACAACTTTTTACGTTTTACAAAGATCCGGTCTTTTTATAAGAGCCGGTTACAATGAAATTCAAAACAAATAAAGAAAAATTACAACTTTCCTTATTTAACGAACAGATCGCGAGCTCCTGTTATACGGTCACTCGCTTTGTGGGTTGTTTGCCTGTGCCGGGGTTGATTACCGTAGACCACCGTGCAATCTCGATCCAAACAGATCTACGTGGTATAACGGGTATTATCCCACCAAGGAGATAATAGCCGGGAGGGATCGTTTCACTAAGGAAACGACCGCTCGAATCTCGGGATCTAAGAACCAAGCTTAGATCCGGAGTAGAACAACGTAGATCTGAGGATTAGCCTCTTCGAACTCCTGCCTTGTTTGTTGCGGGTGCTCGCCAAGAACTGAATCCAAGGGTCCAAGTCTCCAAGCCTTCACAAATCCGAGATGAGGTGACAATCCGGCAGAGTTTCGGCTCTTTAGAAGTTCAGAAAAAAGTCCCCTGAAATGATGAATCTGAAGGCCTATTTATAGGCACCCAGAACTGTGCCCGTGCACAGTTTTGGGCCGAGCCACCTCAGGGTGGCTCGGCTTGGGCCGAGCCACCTTGGGGTGGCTCGGTTTCGGCCAAGTCCCCCCGGGTGTTGCCGTGGTGTCCGTCGTTCGGTTGTTTTGTCCGTGATTTGTTTCGTTGCTGATCTGGACTTTGATCCGGTTGTGTAGTCTTGATTTGGCAGTAAATCCGCCTTAGTGTTTGAGTTCGAATCCGTTTTACGGTTGGACGACTCGTTGACTTCCCGAATCGTTGGATTGATTCCGCACGCGAATTCCGTTGCTCGTGTGCAATTTGTTGATCTCGTCGCCTTGTCACTCGATGGTTCGTTGTTTCATTGAATCACCGTGTCGAGCTATGCTAAGGGACCTATAGGCAATTTTATACGCCTACAGATACCCCCTCCAAAGTATTTCAATCTCGTTCTTTTATAGAAGAGTCTGGAATGCTTTGGATATGATTGCCCCTACACGGAGTTGGTGTGACGGGACCTTGGAATGACTTTTCGTTCTGTATTCCTTCAATCCTTTAGACTATCCGGTGCTTTGTCGAACGTCTGTAAGGGTTTCGGTGCTGCATTTATTGTCTGACCGTTGTCGGAATTTTGAACTTGAAATCGATTCCTGATTTTCCAATCTTTAGCTCGTGCTTGTTGGTTCAACATATAACTGACCCTCGATTGTTGGCGTTGAGTCTTTGTTTGCAACGCGTTGTCCGGCGTAATGTTATTGAGTTATCCTTAAGAATATTTTTAGAAAAATATTCTCCAGGAACTTCTCAACACAAATTAGGGAATAGTTTATACTCGTATACCTTATTGGAGTATTTCTCATATCCGAATGAGCCGAACCGGTATGATAATTATCTGAACCGGTCTGATAATGACCCAAAAAGGCAACAATTTGGCTCAAAAATTCTTCCGCTCCTTCCGAATGCATGGGAGAGACCAAAATAAACAAGGGATTGAACCCCCGGTCGATTTGAAGTCGTTTCGACGCTTAATTCAGCTTCAATTTGAATTCTGGTTCAGTTCTGGTTCAAACTGGTTCAACCTGGTTCAAGACTGGTTCAACCTGGTTCAAACTGGTTCAGGACTGGTTCAGACTGGTTCAAGACTGGTCTGGTCTGGTTCAGTCTGGTTTGATCTGGTTCAGCCTGGTTCAGTCTTTTTTGAACTGATTTGGACTGGTCTGGTTTGGTTCACCCTGGTCCGATCTGGTTCAAGGCTGGTTCATTATATAAAAGGGGGTTTTCTTTTTTCTTTTCCTTTCTTTTCTTTTCTCCCTAGGGCCGGCCGAACCCCTCCCCCCTTCTTCTCTTGATTTTTCTTCTCTCGAGCATCTATTCTCTTTCAAACCCTCATAGTTGTCTTAGATCTAGTCTTCCTTTGGATCTTAGACTGAGAAATCTCCCAAAAAACTCCAAACAAAAGGTTTCTTTCAGGCCCCTCGAGTGCGTGGTTCAAGTTTCCTTAAAAGGTCTCATCTTTATTGGATCTCGAGCTTTTCTTCAGGTAAATCCTCCACCATTTTAGCATATTTTATGCTTAATTCAATTTATGAATTTGTGGGGTCAAATGCGAGGGTTAGGATTAAGATTTGGCGCTTCGAGCTTTTCTTTCAGGGGGGTAGAATTGATAAAAAGAGGAACTTTTTCTGGATCTGATCCCTTAATTTTATTTTGCAGCTCATTATGTCGCGTGCTTCGAGAGGTCGTTCCCCTGCTACGTCGGCTGATGGCGCGCCTCCCTCTTATGCTAGTGAGCTATTTTGGCATATTTGGGGAATTTTAGAAATTAGCCCCTTTTTTCTTGACAATTTGCAAATTAGTCCTTTTACCCCACGTTGTTCTCCTTGGTGAGGCAATCGGGAAGAGCCTTGATTCTCCTTGGTGAGGATCGACGCTTTAAAGATATGTTTTGCTTGGTCAAAATCATATCTCAAAATAAAGAGGGCGATTTAAAGCTACATTATACTTTATAAGGCAGGGATATATTATCGATATACCCTATCTTGTGATTGCACAATGTGGCCAAATCGTCTCACCCTTTATAAGGCAATGACTCTATCTTACCTATTTGTAAGATGAGTTCAATTTCCTTTTATAATTGAGACTAACAGGTGTTTAACTGTTTTATTTCCAGTGGGATATCCTTCTGGATCATTCTCCTCTCATGCGGTATATGGGCGTCGTGGCGAGTACTATTCGACATCCGACGACCTTTCCCCCATTCCAGTTACTCCTCAGTTCGCTTCGGGCACATCGACTAAGGTTGCTCAAGTGGTGAAGGAAGGTGGGCATCGAGCTCTTCGACAGTTGATTACCGATGCACCTTTCGTGAAGGACGCCAGTTCTATTCAGCCTCTTCGGAAGAGCGATTTCTTATTTGGCGACTCTGTCAAAGACCCGGATGCCGTGTTTCTTGAGGCCGAGCAGTGGCTTCATAAGACTGGCAGTGACTTCATATATTTGCCGAAGATTCCTCGGCATCGTTCACTGACTGAGTTCAGGCGTCAGGCTGTGACACGGGAGATGTCGTGGCGCTTGACGGAGGAGCATGAGAGTGTCCACTGCGGCTACATCACTCATCAGGCATTTCCTGGCTCAAGCAGGAGTCATATCACCGGATTGCATCCTGGGGTATTAGGGCTGGATGCACCACCACATAACGAGTTCCTTGCCACCGCTTCTACCTTGAGGAATCGCCTCGCTGCTCTAGGACGAGAGATGCCTGCGACGCGTCACAGGATTTATGGTTGGGTCCATTTTTTGGACAAGCTTTGGTGGACTCGCATGACGACGTACGTCTTGAGCCGATGGGGTGAGGAGTTGCACACCTGTGGTTTATATGCAGCCATTCGTGCCACCATGTATGGCTTGCCTGTCAGCGCGAGGCATTTCTGTGCTTTGTTCGAGCTTTATAATCCAGATTCGAACACTTTTCTGACCTGGCAAGGGGAGTTGGGCTTGGCTCTTCACGAGATGCACAGGATTTCTGGCTTGCCCATGGGACAGATGCTATACCAGGAGTACTTTCCCTCTGATCATGAATTGAATCAATTGAAGGATCGTATGCCCGACCGTTATGAGACTCTATGGGACCTCACTTGTCACTATCATATTGCTTTGGCGCAGTCTGAGCCTTTAGCAAAGAGGACTAAGGTGTTCGTAAGTCTGAAGCAATTTGCAAATTATTTGTTCAAGAATCTGGAGAATAATTCTGGCGAGGCTATTTGTGAGTTGGCCCCACTTACTCCCTCAGGGGTGAACAGTCTGCTGAAGAAGATTGACGCTCATTCTTATACCACTAGCAGTCCTGAGGGTAGTTTTCCTGCAGGGACCAAGTTCAAATCATTCTTATGGCATGCGACCGCACCGATTCGACTGATGACTCTTCTTGCTGGTTATCTCGCTATTTGGTTGAAGAAGTGTGTGGTTCCATATCAGTCTGGCGACGCCTTGCCCTTGGAAGTGCTCTATCCAGCAGTTCAGCTCGCTTATAAGAAAGAACTTTCACTTCTTCCGGTGATGGTGGCCAACATCCATCGAGGACTTCAACAGCTTTCTGGTGCCTTTACACAGAAGGAAAGTGATTTACCGGGTCAGATTCCTACCATTAAGACGGAGCTCCCGTACACTTATTTGATGGCCTGGTTCGTCCTTCACCGTTCGGATATGATGTCGATACCGAACGCCACAGACCACTCCGTTCCCCTACTACAGTTGCTTGAGAAGGCAAGTGGGAGGGGCGCGGATTTTCTGACGTTAGACAGCAGCTGTAGGTCCACAAGTGCTGGACATTTTCCACTTGCTTTCCGCAGTTCTCCGGCCGATATGGCGATTGTTTGATAGATGATGAGAGGCCGAGAGAGTATCGAACTCACTTGGACATCGGCTGCTTTAACTGGCTAGTGAACATTAGGCCAGGTTATCTGACTTTTCGGGTGAGGGATTAGTGTTTCATAGAGCCATATCTACCCTGCCGATTCGCTCGCCAGTTTGGCTATGATCAGCTTTACGTCGGGAATCCCCGTCAGCAGCTTCGGGCCCACGGCAGTTTGGTGGATGGTCTCCGTGCTTGGTTGTGGACCGTGACTGGCTGTACTGGTGTCAAGTTCAGTCTCCTGAGTGCTGATCGGCAGTTGAACCTCACTTTCTTGAGCTGTAAGTGGTTGTTAGCAGCCAATAAGATTATCCCCGTGAAGCCGATTGCAGAGCTAGAGGCCGAGGAAGCTTCTCAGGTTGATTCCCGTAGGATTTGGGAAAACGCTCGGTCACAGAGAACACAGAACAAGACTCGTCGGATTGATGAAGAGGGAAAGAGGACTTTCCATTCTGCGGACGAGGCTTCAGGCGGAGATCCTGAAGATTACGAGGATTTTTCTGAACGAGGTTAACCATTCATCTTTTTCTTCTGCTTTCCAGAATTATTAAAGCTAACAATGGTTTGATGTTTCAGGGACCATTGGTGACCAGGAAGAAGAGTTCCGTCCTCCTCCCCGAGCGAGACCTTCGATTATTGTCCCTGCTGCTAGGCGGAAGAGATTAGCCCGCAAGCCGCGTGCAGCTTCCCAAGCCTCTGATATGGACTTGGCTGGTGATGATCCTGCTAGTGACGGAGGTAACATCTACCCTGTAAACCATCCTCTTGATTATTCTGAACATTAACTCATGCTTTTCCATCTCTATATAGGAGAGCGTATAGAGAACGAGATGAGTCCCGATCCCGTTCCTGTATCTCCTGGTGGGCCTGACCCACTGCCCCATGTAGAGAGGCCTATAGGAGTTGCTGACATTAGGGAGGATATCAATGTAGGGCCTGATCCCGTGGATCCAGGTACATCTACTATTGACAATGTATCTAAAGGAATTTGCGCATCCTCTAATCGTCTCTGTACTTCCTGCTCCTTCAGATAACTTGCAAGAGGTGAACAAGGATTTTGGAAATAAAGAGGCTAATGCACCCGTGAAAGGTAACTCATTTCTATTGGTTGTAGTCTCTTCATTCTTCTTTGATACTTATATTCTCTTGTGCCAGACTTCTCGATTGATGATTTTGACGAGGAAGGCCTGTTTGCGGACACTCCTATGCTGCACTTCATGTATAGCTCCCCTCAGATTGATGACCAGCTACCTGGAGATATGTTTCCTGAGTCCACATTCGCTAAAGATCCCGAGAACGGTTCCTTTGAAGGTATGTGCCTCCTTCTAAGTTGATTATAGGACTAGCCAATTTTGACTAATGCAGCTATAATGTAATGCCTCTGCGAATTCTGTTTTGAATTTGACAGGAGCTTTTGTTGAGAATGACCCTGTTGAGCCGGCTGTGAGACCAACTACACCAGTTGATACATCTGCAGCCGTTACATCTCCACTACCCCCAGTGACTCAAGAGGGTATGAATTAAGCAACTGAGAATGTTGTTTATTCTTCCTCAAGGTCTTTTTCTGACGGATTTCCTCTTCTTTGTGTAGGGCCTTCTTCTCGGCTCCATGCTCTTGTGAAAGAGTTGCTATCAGACGACGATCCTGAGAAGATCGTTCTCTGCATAGAACTTCGCTCCTTCTTCTCCTTCATGAATGCTATGATTGGCAATCTCTTCCATGGTGGACTCCTTCTTCGCCAATTCAAGTCTTTCCTTGATTCCAAAGTCAATTTGATAAGGGGAGCAGGATATCCAGATTTGGCACAGGCTATAGTTGATGACCTCGATTGCCTAGAGCATGAGCTTCAGATGTTTCGTGAGCTCCGAGATGCAGGCGCTTCCTCATTTATTGCTGCTGAGCTGGATACCCGCTTACAGTCACTGCGCGAGACTCAGATTCTTGCTGAGCTTGAGATTCAGATGCAGCGAGACCGAGTAGATCGAGTTGAGACCGGCCTTGCTACTAGATTATCTTCACTTGCCGAGCTCGACTCTTCTATTATCTCTTGTGAGACCAAGATAGACCGGCTCAGAAGAGAACTCCGCGAAGAAGAGGAGACTTTGGGTATTCTTCAGATGACGAAGGCACAGGATCAGCAGACCTGCACGGCTTTGTCTGATGAGTTGAAGTCCTTGAAGCAGAAGCTAATCGAGACAGAGGAGACTGCTACGAAGACTTCGACCGCCACCGAGGAGTCCATTAGAGCTGAACTTAGTCAAGCTTATGATGAGAAGCTGTCTAAGATCAGTCAACAGATTTTTGGTCATGGGCTTGATGTATGATTTCGTTTGCTGTGTACTTTGACTTTTGATTCTCCTAGTGAAACTTTTTTTTCATCTTTATCTTTATTATGATTCGTCATTCCGTTTGAAATGATTGACCATAATACTCATAGGATTTTTGGCAAACCCTCAGCCATCAACGGATTTGATGAGCCTTTACCGACTACCGTTTGAGTCGGGCTAGCATGCGAATTATTTAAATCCGTTCGCATGTAACGTTGCGCTCAGAGATTGAATTCTCTGAGACTTCGTGCTATAATGTCGAATACATAGACTTAGCCATTGTTACGGGAATAGGCTACCTGGCGACACGTGTTAGGTGTTGTCTTTAGGATTTTTGGCTAACCCCCAGCCTTCAACGGATTTGATTAGCCTTTACCGACTACCGTTTGAGTCGGGCTAGCATGCGGATTGTCTAAATCCGTTCCGCACATGACGTTAAGCTAAAAGAGTTAATTCTTTTAGTGCTACGACATTGAATACGTAGACTTCGTCTTTCTCCTATGAAAAGACTAAACAGCAACGTGTATGAGACGTTGACTTAGGATTTTTAGCAAATCCTCAGCCTTTAACGGATTTGATGTGCTTTTACCGACTACCGTTTGAGTCGGGCTTACATGCGGATTGTTTTAATCCGTTCCGCATGTGACGTTGCGCTAAAGGAATGAACTCCCTTAGACTTCGTGCTACAACTTCGAATATGTAGACTTTGCCATTATTATGGGAATAGGCTACCCAGCAACGTGTATTAGACGTTGGCTTATCCCTACTTAGGCTTTGGGATAAAGGTCCCCAGAGTCAGGCTCTGGTATCCTTTTCTACGGATAAAGATCAAACCGGCGACGCGTGTTAGGCGTCGACATATCCTTTCTTAGGATTCAGGATAAAATTCCCCATGCGTGTGAGGCATGGATTTCAATGTTATTAATAACAGCCTGCCACAATGTTGAATATGCAGACTGGTGTTCTTTTTAACGGTTAAGAACTAACCGGCAGCGCGTGTTAGGCGCAGACTTATCCTTACTTAGGTTTCAGGATAAATTACCCCAGAATCGAACTCTGGTGTCTTTTTCTTCGGAGAAAGACTAAACCGGCGGCGCGTGTTAGGCGCAGACTTATCCCTGCTTAGGTTTCAGGATAAAATACCTAGGATGAATCCTAAATTGATAAATTTTGGAAAAAGGATCGATGTGGGAAGGAAGAATTTTATATTCTATTCCCCAAACAAGGAAGGAAGAATTTTATATTCTATTCCTTGATTCTGGAAAGGAAGAATTTTATATTCTATTTCCAGTGCAAGAAAGAAACTAGAAGTAGGATCTCCACTCCGAGAATCTGGAAGACCTAGATAAACTTACCTTTTATAGGATTGGTTATCTGATCAGAAGATGAGTCCTTCGTTTATCGAAGTGAAATTTCAACTTTAGTTATGACCATGAGAAGGTTTAACCAAAGAGAAAAGAAAGGGAGTTCTTTCGTTTATCGAAAGGGGACTCCGAACTGAAAGTGGACCTCTTGTTCATGGAAAGAGTCAAGAGGCCCAGAAGAACATTTTTTTGTGGACTCACTGTCAATTGGACTTGATCAGTGAGGGATTTTGGTGGTGAAAATTAATTTGGGTTATCCTCTAGAATATTAAGTGTAATATTCTTCAAGGAACTTCCCGATAAATGAGTTATTCTGAATGTACTAGGGATAGTACTTTTTCAGAAACTTCCTATTTATTGGCATTAATTGCCTGACGCCCTCTAAAGAAATTAGGCGGTAAGCGCCGTTTGAATAGACTGTGTCTATTACAAACGGTCCTTCCCACTTGGGTTCGAATTTACCTTTCTTCTTGGAGCTGAGGATTATTGGTCGGCGAGCAGCGAGGACCAGATCTCCTTCCTTAAAGCTTCTTTGGCGGACTCTTTTGTCAAAAGCCCTAGATATCCTGGCTTGGTAGAACTCGATGTGTTGTTGAGCTTCCAATCGCCTTTCATCCAACCTCTCGAGTTCTTCGAGACGTTTTTGATGCTGCTCTTCGGTCGTCATCTCCGTTGCGAGAGCGATCCGAAGGGAGGGAATTTGAATCTCCAACGGTAGCACTGCTTCACATCCGTACACCAACCAATACGGGGTGGCTCCCGTAGGTGTACGTATGGTGGTGCGATAAGCCCAAAGCGCTTCGTCGAGTTTATCGTCCCAATCTCGCTTATTGGTTTTCACGAGTTTTGACAGGATCTTGATGATCATCTTGTTGAAAGCCTCAGCTAATCCATTAGCGGCGGGATAATAAGCCGTTGACGAAACATCTTGAATCTTGAATTTGTCGCAGAATCTGACGAAAGCGTTGCTTATGAACTGCGGACCGTTGTCATGAATGATCCGTCTCGGCATGCCGTGTCGGTATATGACATGATACTTGATGAAGTTGATGACGTTGTTCGTCTTCACTTCTTTAAGCGGAATTGCTTCAGCCCACTTTGAAAAGTAGTCGGTGATAGCGAGAATAAACCGATCGCCTTTGACTGAAGGGGGAACAATAGGGCCGACAATGTCCATACCCCATGTCTCGAATGGCCAGGATGTGGTTGACGTATGTAACCGCTCCGGTGGTTGGTGCATATAATTCGCATGCACTTGACAGGCGTGACATTCTCGGGCGTACTCGATCGCATCACGTACCATTATTGGCCAGAAATATCCCATTCTTCTGATTCGATCATAAAGTTTAGGACCGGGTTGATGTGCACCACATTCTCCTTCGTGTGCTTCCTTAAGAACTTCTTTTGCTTCTTCATTCGAAAGGCATCGGAGAAGCAAATCGTCATACCCCCGGCGATATAACGTACGGGTCTCGGTATTGTAAAAGAACCGTGGTGCTCTTCGGCGAATAGATTCTCTTTCTTTTACATCCTCTGGTAAAATGCCATATTGGACGTAGTCAATGATGGGAAAGCGCCAATCTCGGGACTCAGACCCGATTTGGGTTGAGTTCACCTCTTTGGCGTTTACGTTTCTATCATCCTCCTCTTCGATATCCATATCGTATATGGGTATACAGAGTTGGTGTGATCTTACTGTGACTAGCAGTTCAGCTTCGGGCGGTTGCGCGAGTGATACTGCTAGTGCTGCCAGTGCATCCGCATAAGCGTTCTGGAGACGAGGGATGTATTCAATATAAAATTCTTCAAAAGAATCCGCTATTCTGACGGTCTCCTGGTGGTATGGAATCAGATCTGGGTTCCTGACTTCATACTCTCCACGAACTTGGTTGACTATCAATTGAGAATCCCCAAAAGCTTCGAGATATTCGACCCCCAGCTCCTTGGCGAAACTGAGTCCAATGAGGAGCGCGTTGTACTCTGCTACGTTATTGGAACATGGATTTGTCAGTGAATAAGCTCGAGGCATAACATGCTTCCCCGGGGAAACTAAGACAACTCCAACTCCGGAGGAGACCTTAGAACATCCAGGGGTTATTGCTTTATTAACTGCTCTCGAAGCACCATCAAAGTATAACTGCCATACTTGTTGGTGTGACGTGGTATTAACCTCGTGGGTTTCATCTGGCAAGTCATCATATACTTCAACCGCGTCTGTTGTCGGGCTTGCCGCCAAAAGATCACAAATCGCTTGTCCTTTGACCGACTTCTGCTGTTTGAAGTGCAGATCATACTGGGACAAGAGAAGGGCCCACTTCTCTAACCGCCAATTCATCGAACCCGGTTAAGTCATGAATACCCGTACCGGATTAATGTTAGCAATGACGTAAATCGTCTGGCCAACCAAGTAATGTCGCATCTTCTGTACTGCGAATACCAATGCGAGACATTCTTTCTCGATCATCGGGTACCGAGACTCGGTGCCTATCAAGGTCCGACTTAGATAATAGACTGCATGTTCATGACCATTATCATCGTCTTGTGCTAACAAAGCACTGACCGAATGGTTCATCGCCTTGATGTAGATCAAGAACGGTTTACCTGATTTTGGTGCGACAAGAACAGGGGGATTCATCAGATATGCTTTGATATCTTCAAATGCTTTTTGGCAAGCGTCATCCCAAATAAATGACACGCCCTTCTTGTTTAGCTTAGAAAATGGTTGGCACTTCCCGGAAAGATTCGAGATGAACCGTCTGATGTAGGCTAAACGCCCTTGCAATCCTCTGAGTTCTCTTAAATTCCTCGAGGGTTGCAATTCATTTATCGCTTTTACCTTGTCTGGGTCGATGTGTATACCCTTAGTGGTGACGACGAATCCCAGGAATTTTCCGCTGGACATTCCGAGGAAGGATTTTGTGGGATTCATCTTCAACTGATGACTCCACATAAGATCAAACATCGTTCTCAAGTCCTTGATGTGATCTTCTTTGTTGCGGCTTTTTACCACCAGATCATCGACGTAGCATTCAACCGTTTTCCTGAGGTGTTTCTGGAAAATCTTAGTCATCGCTCGTTGGTATGTAGCACCTGCATTCTTCAGACCGAACGGCATCACCGTGTAGCAGAAGATACCGAGGGGCGTTCTGAATGCTGTATGCTTCTCGTCATCCGGGTGCATCTTGATTTGATTATATCCCGAAAAGCCGTCCATGAAGGACATTCTCTCGAATCCACATGTATTGTCAATAATGACATCCGTGATCGGGAGAGGAAAATCATCTTTTGGACATGCTTCATTCAAATTCCTGAAGTCGATGCAAATCCTGATTTTGCCATTCTTCTTCATGACGGGAACGATGTTGGCTAGCCAGTCTGGATGTTGTTCCTCTCGGATAAATCCTGAGTCGATCAACTTCTTAACTTCTGCCTCGATGGCTTCCATAATCTGCGGACGAAACCGTCTTTGCTGTTGCTTGACAGGTTTGGCATCCGGCTTGATGTCGAGGCGGTGCATTGCCACATTGGGGTCAAGCCCTGGCATGTCTTCATAGTTCCAGGCGAAGACATCAATGTACTCTCTGATCAAGGCAATTAATTCCTCCTTTTCATCTGGGGGAAGACTACCGCTGATGAATATGGGCTTTGGATTGGCCTCATCGCCCATATTAATTTGGACTATTTCGTCTTCGGTGGGTGGCTCTCTTTGTTCGAACCTATCACCATATTGCATGTTCAGGTGATGAACCCATGGGTCCTCCCACGTTTGCATTTGATCGTCATCCTCCATCGTAGACGGATCAGCTGTAGTCATGTTTGACATCAAGGTCTTGAACATTTCTCCCAAACTTGTGTCGGAATCCTCAGCTGAAGAGTTTGGCAAGTACCCATCCTTAGCTTTGTTAGCAATTTGATCGATGATTTGCCAACCACATTCGTCATCTGATGAGACATAGCCTAGGCCTCTCTTGTGACGGTAATAATTATCCGGTTTCCCTTTTGGGACATATGCCGCTTTGACTGGGATACGGGAACCTCGATCGAAGTATAAACCTTCTCCGAGTGTAAAGTCGTACCCTTGTTTTTCCATGAGCACGCGTGCTTCTGGACTATACTTAGATAAGTGCAGACCAGACTTGTCATCATCTTCATCTTCTCTTAGGAAATGATCTGGCAATGGAAGATTTTCTCCTTTACCATAAATCACTTCTTTTTGTCCTTCTGTTTTGGCAGGAATAATCCGAGTTGTTCCGAAGGAATGTTGGAGGCGTTTCTTCGTTACATAAGATGATCGGAGCGGCATACATAAATTGGGATTATCGTACAATCCCTTTATCGCATCATCAAAAGACAAGGAATACTCTAAATCACGATTTATTTCAATATCGGCAAGTTACCAGTTACAACCGCCATCTGACGACTGTTCGTCGTCGAGATTGATTACAAAGGGTACAATGTCATTTAGAACAAAACCACCATTGTAATCGAATCCGGCCTTAGAATCAGCTTCTTCTCCGCTGTCCGTGCCCTGGATCGATGGTTCCATATCGGATTCATTACCATAAAGGAGAGAATCTATGAAGTAATTCTCATACCCTTTAAATGGTTGCTTATCCGCGACCACCGTCCTCACCCTTCCATCAGTGTCGACATATTTCAGACACTGATGTAAGGTGGAGGGAACTATAACATTACTATGGATCCAAGGCCGACCCAA
>BQKN01064537.1:165084-205008 GCA_022839385.1 Asparagus kiusianus
AAAAAATTTCATTCCTTTAATTAAAAGTCTAAGTCAAGACTTTAGTAAGATATACTATTTTGAAAATTATTTTTTAAGAAATTTATTTAGAGTTTTCATAAAAGGTGAACTTGAGTATAAAACTAACTAAGGATTATAAAATTTAAAATTTGTCAAATAGATAAATTATTAATTTGGCAAGTGACAATATTTTTATGTTTTATTTTAAAGGAAGAAAAAAATAGCATAGTAAAAAGGAATAAAAATTTAAATAAAGAAAAAATGACTAGTCCCCACCCCACACCTAAAATTTGCATTGTCTTCAATGCAAACTTTATAATGCATAAAGTAAAGTAGATAAGAGATGATGCACTTACATTTGTTCGATCGATCTAGAACAATAATAAAATGATAAAAATCTGCAATTACCTTTGGTATGAAGACGATTAAGTAAAAAAAAATTCTTCTTTTTTCTTTTTTTTGTTTTTTTCTTCTTTTTTTCATTTTGTTTTTTTTCTTTTTTTCAAAAGAACAATAAACTCTCAAATGTGAAAAGAATAATTTTTTTATTATTTGTATTATTACGAGACAAAAAGTAAAGATGTAGAATAACATATTGAACATGAAAAGCTTATATTCTACACCAAATGGTACATTATTACTGAAAATTCTACCCCAGATTTTAAAGAAGTCTAAGATGATGAACTCAAAAAGGTGCTTAAATTCAGTGTATTTCGAAGGTTCCAATAAATTCTGCAGCAATTAGAGGTAGGTACCAATGATGTTATGCATTTTGAAAGCTTCGGATTTGAATTTAAATTCCTTATTAATGAAAGTTTTTATGATCACAACTGGTTCTCTAAAATTTTCCTCAAACCCAGAATTCATGGTTGAGGTATGAAACTTTAGTTGTTGTATATTTTCTAGGACCCTAAGTTCATCCTTAAACAGTTCTTCAAAGCTAAGATTAGGTAAGCATGTACCTAACACAGCTCCTTTATTCTGAAAGACCTGATTTAACCCATCTAGAATCTTCAACTCCTCACTAAAGATTTCCTCAAAGCTCTGGTCTAACTTATTCTATTCTTCTAACTCTTCAATTGAACTTTCCCGAATGTAATTTATTTCTAGAGGTTGATTATTTGGTTGGTTCCATGGATTGAAAATGTTGATATCAGTAATCAAATTTCTAAAGGACAGTTTTATTTGACCAGTTCTACAGTTGATGAGAGCATTAGATGTGGCTAAGAACGATATTCCTAAAATGACAGGTATCTATCTTTTGTGATTGGAAACGGACTGTGTTTCCAAGACAACGAAATCCACTGGGAAAATAAAATCCTCAACCTTAATTAGAACACCATCTATCTCACCCATAGGGACTTTAACAGATCTATCAGCTAACTACAAAGTGTACCTGGTTTGTTTGAGTTCTCATACACCTAGTTGCTGGTAGACTGAATAATAAAGCAAATTGACACTGGCCCCTGAGTCTAAAAGCACCTTATCAATGAAGCTATTTTTAATGACACATGAGATGGTAGGACAACCTGGATCCTTATGTTTCAAAGGTATGGTCTTTGAGAGTATATCACTGATATTGGCAGTAACAAAGACTTTTTTTGGAATATTTATACTTCTCTTCTTAGTGCATAAATCTTTTATAAGTTTTGCATAAGAAGTGATTTATTCAATTACATCTAGGAGAGGAATGTTGATCTTAACATGCTTGAAAGTTTCTAGGATCTTCTCCTCCTGACGGAGGTATTTCCTAGGTTTGAGTCCGTATGGAAAAGGAATAACTGGTTTAAACCTATCAAAATTAGGCTCAGGCTCGGGATCAGGTTCTTAGTTATCGAAAGGGGGTGATTGCTGAATAGAGTTATCAAAAGGAGAGAGAATTTGTTCAGATTCGAGAGTTTGACTTGGAGACATTCTAACTTGATTATCGACCTATTTCCCTGACTATAGTGAATGGATTGCATTCTCTTAAGCTTGGTAGGTTGAACTTGATTCCGTGTCCTTGGAGTTGGCCACGGGTTAACTAAAAAATGTTCCTTTTTCTCTCTCACTCATTGTACTAGCTAGTTGACCAAGTTAGGCTTCTAACCTACCTATGGCTTTAGGTGTTGGAATTGAGAATTTGTCTAGATGATTGCATAAAGGATTTCAAAGTGTTAGTTGAATCGACAAGTTGGTGGCCTATGTAGAAGCTTTAATCAAGGTCTCCAAACCCTTTTCTAGAACATTGAGACATCTATCATGATCAAAACTTGGAGGAATATGATGTACAGATTGATAGTGAGGAGACTGAGTTGAATATGACAGATTCGATTGTTGAAAATTATTTTAGGAACTGAAAGGAACTGTGTTTCCCCTAGGAAATTGTTGGTTTGAAGAGGAAGTAAAGTTTTAATTTTCGGAGCAGTTTCCCTGATTCCATTCAAAGTTCGGGTGGTTTCTCCAACCTGGATTGTAAGTTGGAGAAAATTGATCATTCATAGGATGCTAGAATGCAACATTTATCTGAGTTAGTGGTTCATTGTTTTCTAAGAGGACATTTCTCTGAAGCATGAAATGGAGAAAGACAGTTGTGACAACATAGGTAGAAACTTGATTGATTTGAGCTGGAGCTCATTGTTGGGTTTATAAAGCTTCTAGCCTATGCATAATTATAGTCATATTTACTTTAGAGACTATGTTTGTCTCTAGGGATATACCACTGGATTTGGGTTGGGGAACTGATAAAACTCTATCATCACAGTGCTCCCACTGCATAGTTTTCTCGAATAAACTCTCTAAGAATTTCCATGCTTCATCAGCATTTCTCTTCATAAAATCCCCTTGACACAATGATTCTAAATTTTTTTGAAGAATAATCCAAACCTTCATAGATGATTTGGCATAATCCTCGAGACCGTGGTGAGGACATTAGATAAGAAAATCCTTAAATTTATCAAAATACTTTCATAATGGCTCTCCCGAGACTATCTTAAAGTTCTGAATGATGTTTCTCAGCTTAACCATTTTAGGGATAAGGAAAAAATTCAGAAAAATGATGACAAATTTATCCCAAGTTAATATAGAATTTGTGGGTAAGCTATACAGTAATTTCTTAGCTTTGTCCTTAGAGCAAAAGGAATATATCTGAGCTTAATCACATTCTCAGATAGTTCTCTAATCTTAATCATAAGACAAACTTTCTTAAACCCGGAGATAAAAATACAACCCTCTTCTGTTTCATTTCGTAAGAATTTTGGAAGCATGTTTATGTAATGTGGTGTAAGCTTAAAATTAGTTCCATTAACCTTGTGAAGCTTAATGAAAGATGCGATTGTATTCCTAGTTAGGTAGCATATGTTTTGAAGAACGGGTGGATTAGTCATCTCAAAAGATGGTTCAGCATGAATTAAACGATTGGTGATATCCTTAACCCAAATTTGCATACACCGAAACAAAATTTTTTATAATTTTTTAACTAAAAAATTCTAAGAAAAATAAAAGTTAGTTTTTTTAAAAAAGAGAAAAACTAAAAGATCCAAAAAAATGAGAACAATGAAAAATGATAAAAGAAAAACCTAATTAGAACAAATCAAGAGCAATCACTTATGTCAATCACTTTTAAATTCTAGGGTTAAGCCTAAACTCAACTAGACTAGATCCTAACTAAAAACTCCTTTAGTGAAAAGATTGAAGTTTATTAGATCAGTTAGCTAGGTAAGGATAGTACTAGAGGGGCATTAAAGATCAATTAAGTACATCGTTTCTTACGGAGCACTTTATGCAACACCTAAATTTTATTTTAGATACCACGGATTTAAGTAAACTTAAATAAGTTCACTTACGAATTTTTTATTCCTTAATTGAGCTCGAATCCTTAGAGGCCAACATCTAATGAGTTTTAAAAGGCTTGGGCTTTGTACAGTGAGGAATTAGTGATTTGTGGGCTACCGAAAGGGTGATGAAATCCCTCACCTTATCTTGATTAGTGGGTATTGCCCTTAAGAGTATTTTCAAGTGGGTGTCAAATCAAGATGCTCAAATCATTTGGGTGAATTCCTACCAACTATATGCAATGCAACCCTAGGAATTAAAGCAACTATAAAGAATGCAAAAACAAAATCTTTTTATTTTTTTAATTAATGTTAACAATCAAACAAATGTGAGAAAAACAACTCTTGTTTGAATTTATTATTTTGTTAGTAGTTACTTAAATGAAGGCTAGATGTTCTTATGGTCGACACAAAAAAGATTTTTGTTGTTTTTATTAGCTCCTAATTGTCTCTAATGTGAAAATCCTAACTAGAAGGTGGAATTAAAAAAGAAAGAAAGAGAACTTACCTTTTCAAGCAAATCTTGTCTCTAATCTTCAACTTTTTCCTTCAAAGTTGTACCTTCACACTTAAACACATAAATTAAAGAACTAAAATAGAAAAATCTTAATTACAAGCACCTTCCCCGACAATGGTACTAAAAACTTGATGTTGTGTTTGTGAATATATCGAGATTACAAGTACACAATCAAGTTATAGTATAAAAAATGTCGAATCCCAGGAGGAAGGTGTTGTAGGAATTAATCAAAAGTGATTTTTGAGTTATGTGTGTGACAATTAGGAGTGATAAATGTGTGATTGTGGAGAGATATGAGGAGAGTGGTTGTGACTATATGCAAATAAAAACAAAACTAGAGTAAGATGGGAGGAAGAAAAATGAAGAAATAGAAGGAAAATAAAATCAAAGTTACAAGAAAATAAAAATATAAAAAATTTACATTCCAAAAGGTTCTAACCTCTTGATGAAGGCAAATCTTCATCTTGATATTCATCTTCATCTCATCATCATCTTCATCAGCAAACAAAGAGAAGAAAAAAAAAATAAGAAGAGGTGAAAAAAAATTATTTTATTAATTAAAAAAAAGTTACAATTTTAAAAGGTCTTCTCAAATAAGAGTAACCCTCCACTTCGAATGGAGTTTTTACAAAAAATTTCACATTCAAACTTCTCACTCTTTACCCCTATTTATAGCCTACAGCAAGCAACAGGAGCCATTAGATTTTACTTGTACTCTAAGTATTAAATCTTAGCCATAAAATAAGTTTGTTATGAACCAATTGGTCGGTCAACTAATTGGGCAATTAGTTAACCAACCGATTAGAATTCAAAAATTCTAAAAATAAAATTATCTCCTTCTCGTCGGGTTAGGCGATTTTCATATATTATATGTTAAATTTCACCTTCCAGATTGAGATATATCGCCGTTTCTTTGTGGCTAATTATCATGAACATGATTTTTGACTTGATTTATTGTCATATTGGATCCTTATTTTTTTCGACTTCTGTAGATTTCTTATTTTGACCCGGGGCTACAATAAAAGGTTAAAAAAATTAGAAACTTGATTTCTTTTTGAGATTTTATTCATTAATTCTTTATTAACCTGCAAATTAAGACAAAACATGTTTATTAGTGATATTTTTATTTAAACAAAATAGATAATAAGGGTATAAAAATATAATAAAAATGTGATTGTTAGTTGTGGATGAGTATCGCCACAGCCTCTTTGGCAACATGGAGGTGTCTATCGCTTGCAAAGCAGGGTTCGACTACCTTAAGGCCAAACTCCCAGCCAAGATGAGGAGCGCACCTGATCACTTCACTAGCCTCTAAGTGTCACTAACTATTTGGACTCACTCTTGGAGATAGAGAGGTAAGGTAGGGGGCTCGACCTAGGCGATGGAGGCATGTAGGATGAAGGGTCGGATGAGGAGGCTGATAAGGCCCTTGACGAACGGGTCAATGAGGGGGGCGAGGGCTCGACCAAGGAGATTGGCAAGGGTTCGGGCGTGAAGAAGAGCAACGGAATTGAGCGGGAGATGCACTCAACTCCTCCACCACCTGCTGCTAGTAGCTTCTTGCCTCTGACTCCTGGATCGGGCATGGATCTCGCCTAGGCTTTCAGATTTTTATTCTCCTAGGATTATTTGTATCACCATAGGCTATCTTGTAAATGTTATTTTTTGTAAATATTTCTGAAAGATATGAATAAAAAGGAATTTTTGGCTACTTCAGATTCTGTCTTGAATTTTACTCCAAGTCATTATGGCGAGTCGACTCAGCCTTGAGTCTCGACTCGCCTGTTGATTATCTTTTTTGTTTATGCGACATCCATAATGATCTATTGGTTTAGGGATTTAGGCCTTGGACTTGCAAAAATGAGGTTGAGGTCTCGCATATCTTCCTTTCTATAAATAAGGATGAGTGCTTGAATCAGAGTTGGCCAAGTTGACGACTTCTAAATATCCTTTAGCTGATCATAACAATTGCCAAGTTGAACAGGCTCGGTGGATGGCATTTTGCTTTATCAAGGATGGGCCCCTCTGTTGTTAGAGTCAACTTCATGAATGACCGACTAACACCATGATTTTGGTCGATCATGCAAGTTGTCAGTCCATGGGATGAACGAGTTATGTCGAGCGTAATTAGAACAATTGTAAATTGGTGAGTTCCAAAGCACCTTTATTAGGTAGGTGATGGGACACTATTGAAGAGACTTTATGAAGTCATTGATTGCCAAGTAATATTGTCGCTCTGATTTTTGAGTGGAGAGGTTATGGAGTATAGCGGGGAGCGCTTCATTTTACGAAATGACCATTTAGATTTTGAGGTTAATCACAACCGTTCGTACTGTATTGAGTCGACCATCCTGATCTTGCCACGTGTCACCCTCGGAGTCTATATATCCCTCTTCTATGCAAAGGGGATTTTCTTCATGGATCTTTGCCTAAGTCTCTTTGTTTTCTAACGTCTTACTCTTCAATGACCTTTGTTCTAATCTCCGATAATCTTTCATGGCTACTCAAACTTCCACCACTAGCTGTAATGAGATGAGGATTAATCTCCTCTGGCCTTATCACTCCCAGATCTGCACCCAAGAGCTCAAGGCCTATTACAAGCTCTATGATCTCCCTAGGGATTTCACCTTGTCAACATTAAATAGGGGTGAGTCGATGTATCATCACTGCAAGGATACATCACCGCACTACGTGACCCATTTGGAGAATGGGCTCTGGTTGCCGCTCCATCCCTTCCTTCAAGATGTATGCGGCGCTTTGGGGGGGGGGGGAACCCCATAGCAATTCACCCCTAATGCCATCGCCACTTCGGTGAGATTTTTAGTGATTAGTCATCGGGTTCATGTTGAGCCAAGCATTCGCCTGCTAGGCAACCTTATCGATGTCAAGATGACGAAGAAGGATGTCCATTACTTCCTCCACAATATAGGCGGTAGCAAGCTGGTATCGGACGCTCCATGGTCTAATAAGGATTGGAAGGAGCAGTTCATATGGGTTTTAAGCACCGACCCCATCCTATCTTGCCCTACATGGCCGGAGATTAAGAAGGATGTGTTGAGGCCGTGCATACTCTCAACCGAGGAGGGGCGACAACTTGAGAAGATCTGCTCCTATGCTGGATCGCGGGAGATGAGTAATCTCTTCGAGTCATCCTCGCTCCGGGTGGCCGACATATCTAGGGTTCCCTCTGCCAAGACCAGCAAGAAGTGAGCAGCTCTCTTACCTCTCCCTATGAATAAGAACACATTAAAAAACTTGAAGGGGAAGGACTCGTCTTCGGGGGACACGGCTTTGGTCATGAAACCCCAAAAGTAGCTGAGAGATGAACTGGTTCCCAAAGAGTTGAACAACTTGCGGTCAAGGATAGTGGAGATTGCCGCAAAGCTGGCCGGACCCAGCGCCTCGTCCCAAGCAGAGAAGTTGGATAAGAAGAGGAGGATGTTGAGTAGGGGCCAAGGGCCCAGTGTGCCGGTCGAGTAGGCTCGAGCCGACTTGACAGTGAAGGTGGATGTTTCTGTGACGAGTCCCAAGGAGGGCCCGCAGCCAAGCGTCCTGCCTCTCCAGCCAATAAAGGTTATCATCCTCGAGGGGGCTTCTCCTCCTAAACAATCGGAGGGTGACCAAGCTGAGCCAGCCGCACCCGAAGCCCAAGCTGGGGAGTCGACAGTTCTGACTCCTTTACCTGAGTCTTCCCACAAGTCGGATAAAGAGCCCATGGAGGCGTCAGAAGTTATTGGAGAGGAGGCGGCTCTGCTTCAGTCAGCTGGGGAGCTATCAAAGGCTAAACCATCCCGATGCCTGTAATGACCATGAATTTTCGATACTAGTTAAAATAATTTTTTTGGTATTTTAAAATATTAAAATATTATTTTTAAAAGAGTGTTTATATTTCCTCAATTTTCTAGAATTTTTTATGATTTAAAAATCTAGTTTTATATTTATTTTAATAGTTTTGTTAATTATAAATTTATTTGTTACGGGTAAAAACTTTTTTAAATTAATATTTAAATTTTTATTCTTGTTATTATTATTATTATTGTTATTAATTATTTTACACTGATTTTAACCTGATTTTTCTCCTTGTATTTCTCCTTAATTCCCTCCCTAAATCATGCACCCCTTTCCCTTGTATTTCCCCTCAGATTCCCTCTCCTAATCTAATTCCCTAAATCTCTCCTTAAATCCCACACTGCACGCCAGTCATTCATTGATTTTTATTTTAGAAAGCTTCTTATTTTAATCTTTATCATCTCTCTCTCTCTCTCTCTCTCTCTCTCCCCAATCAATCACTCGCCCTCATTCGTTCTCTCTCCTCTCATTCTCTCTCTCTCTCTCTCTCTCTCTCTCTCTCTCTCTCTCTCTCATTTCTCTTATCTCATTCTCTCTCTTCTCTTTCCTCACAAGAGAACACCAGCGCCCATCTCTCTCTCTCTTTTCCGCTGTTCTCCACCACCACCCCTGACAACTCCGGCCACCCCAGCGCCGTCGCTCAACCAGCGAACTCCTCCCTCCAACAACAACCTCCCCTGAGCTCCGACATCACCGCCTCCACGAACTCCTTAGCTCCACCCCAATCACTCTGCTGCCTCCTCTCCTCTCATCCCCAAACTCCCTCAACCACCAATGATGCCACCAGTTCACCGCCTCTCCGCCAACCTAATCATCACTGCTGCCTGAGCCACCCTCTTCACGTCCGACAACCCTCAATCAACTGCCGTAGCAGCCTCCGACCTCCCACTCCCCCCGAGCTCCGACGACTAGCCCCCGACGCCATCAAACAGCAGCTCCTCCCCATCGCCCGCCATCCAATAGCCCAGATTTCCTCGACGCCGCCCTCCTTAGACCAGCCCGACTTAACCCCCTCCATCTCCTTCCCTTGGCCGAGATCCACAGCCACAACCCCAGCTCACCTCACCCCCGACCGCCTACCGATCTGATCCACCCCGTCACCCAACCAACTCCTCCTCAAACCCCACCGTTCATCATCCTCAGCGACCCCCTCGACCACCAACGCTTCCATGACCACCACCGTCCCTCCCTACTCGCTATCCAAACCCACTGCCCCAGATCCGATGCTATCAGATCCATATCGCTATCACACAGCCACCAATAGCAGCCCCGCAGCGACGCCGTCAACCTCAAACCACCGCATCACCCGCAGTCGACTCGTTCAACAACAACTGAGGAAAGATCCATCTTGCTCATTGACTCATCATTTCAATTTGTTATGAATCATATGCATAGATTAGATTATGATTTGATTATGATGTAGTATGAATGTTGTGATATTATACGTGGATTTGTTGTTGGATGGTATTAAAGAATTTTAAAGGAAATTATTTTGTAAAAGGATTATTTGAATTAACAAGTTTATTATTTTAAAGGATTATTTTAGAATAATTATTATAAATTAAAAGAATTTATTTTGTGAAAAGAATCATTTGTTTAGGAAAATTATAATACCTTAAAATAAATTATTTTATAAAAAGATTATTTCTGATTACATAGATGCCGCTTATAATGTACAATTCTTAGATTTAATTATTTTGACATGTCATGATATCATTGCACAGTATTTGTTGTATTCATTTATTATTTTTTATTGTGATCGAGAACCATTAGTAGTTCATGACTTAGTGGTCTCGTGCGTCATGAACAAGACTTAGCGACATGTGTTGGTGTGTTGACTAAATTAGAGGGTGAACCAGAATTCTATTGTAGGTTGTGTTAGTTGACTTAGAAAAACAAGAGATGTTGGGATGGAAAAGTCTTGGTTTGCATGATCTAATGTGACTGTTGATTTATCTTCCAGACTCACACCAGTGACATGTTTCGTCCTGAGGTTGATTTGTTGGACCAAGTGGCCTATTTTGTCACTTTGGTCAGTGACATGTTTCGTCACCTGAGCTTTGCCTGAGTTCAGACCAGGCCGAGATCGGATTGCGTGTAGTTCTCTAGCCACCTATTTCGTGGGATTGGATGCGCGTAGGGGATTGTGAACAGTCAGTCTTCTGGTAATGCGAACTTTGTCCTATTTGAGATGTGGACCAGTGAGCTGTCATAGGATGGTTAGTAGCATAACCCCATTCCTGGATAAATTGATTGATTATTATGATCTAGTAGTGATTTGCATCTAGTGCTTAGAATTATAGTTGCATACTTCTATTCTTTTTATTATTACTGTTATTGCATTGGTTATTCGATCGTTTCATTTCTCCCATGCGGGATCTTGCCGTGTGTCATGCACGCTGACGTACACCTGTTTTCTTTGGTGTGCGTCAGATTTATAAGATGGATAGGTCCAATATGATGTTGCATCAGAGCTGGTGTATGCCCAGCCGGAGTGTCTTCCGGATGGAGCAGAAGGACAAATAGAAGCTTAGTCTTTTTCTTTCTGTAGTAGTTGATGAACGCTAGATCTCTTTTTTAGAACTTTTCCTTAGTCTGGTGTTGGATTTAGTTATTTATGCAATACTCCTTCTTATTTCTGTTGGACTATGTATTTTCATGCTTTTAGTTGGACTGTTTTGTAATAAGGGCATGTTTGACCCCGTATTTTATGTCTCGGATGATCTACTTTTGATGATATGTTTATTTCCTATTCTGGGTTGTTTATTATATTCTTGCTATCTATGATCGGGGAATTGTAACTTCGCATTATATTATTGCTTGACGCTTAGCGTATTATGTTGAGAAGAAACAGTCTATTATTTATTCTTCCCAATCTAATTCGTTGCGGGCTTGTTCGCGTTTTGATTCCCCGGTATTTTGGGAAGCGGGGAGTGAAAATACCAGAGAGAGGCTTTAGCTGGTCGTTCTGCCATCACATCTCTGAGATTGATCCCCAAGTGTAGGGTGAGCTTAGAGCCATGTTGATTGGCGAGCTAGGAGGGGCCTCTATATATCGAGAGGAGCTTTTGGAGGACGACAAGTTCATCCCTAATAGGCCTGTAGATAAGGAGAGCTTAGTCCTCATGTTAGGGATAGCTTAGGTCCGGGTATTGGCTCAGTTTTTCCTCCCAAGGGATGTGGAGATACTGTAATAGATGCCCAACACCAATCTGCATCTAGCCCTTAAGGGCTATCTTCTGCAGGGTGCTCTGATTGAGCAGGAGTTGTTCACTTGGTTCGCTTTCGCGTAGGGGCTACCTGCCAATTTTGAAGAGGCTATGTCAGCCAAAAGGGCAGCTAGGGAGACTACCGATAAGAAAGTCACCGCTCTAGAGGCCGAGCATGAGACTTGGAGCCAGAATGAAGGCAAACTGCGCAGGGAGCTAGAGATGAGGGAAGATATGATCAAAGGGTTTTAGGGGCATCGACGAAGCAGTCAGTCGCCATCGTTAAGCTGAAGGAAGAGATCAGCCATTACTAGCACGAGATCATTGAGTGGGATGGCTAGATCAAATATTTGGCTGAAGAGGTTGAGGGTGAGAAACTTGCAAGACTGGATGCTCAGGAATGTGCTCGATCTGATCGCTTGGTAGCCGAGAATCTAAAGCTAGATCTTGAGAAGGAATGGTCAACTCACTAAGAGACTCAGGTAACTATCCAGGCCTTGGGGGCTCAGATCACTTTCTTGGATTCCGAGACTCATAAGTTATAGGTCATGGAGGAGTATCACCAGGGCCCATTGGGCAAAGTAGAGGTGTCGTTGGTCTGCAAAGTAGGCTTTAACTATCTTCTTACCTTGCTCCCTCCAGAGTCCCGACCCGCCCCCAAAAGCCTCTGTCCCCCTCGAGTCACTAGTTGCCTTGATTTTCTAAAGGAACTTGAGACAAAGGGAGGGGGAATAACGCTAGAGGTGGATGATGGTGACGATGAAGATGAGTTCGGGGACGACCAAGGAGAGGCCGCCCCTTCTGTCGCTTAGCATGCTCTCGATCCCAAACCGAGTGCCTCTCTCCCAAGTCATACTCCCGACCTGAGCCAAGATGCTTGAGAACTTGTATCTTCTTTTATTTTTCTTTTTTTTTGTAAATACGGAGTAAGTGATAATGTAAATATCTTGACATATGAAATAAAATTGCAAGCTTATTGACCTTTCTGATTGTTACGTGTCTTTATTCTACTCTTGTTCAGATATCTTTGTGCATAGTTTGGCTCTGTTTGTTGAGATTGGTGGTTTGAGATAAGTCGGCTCTGTATGTTGAAGTGACTCGGGTGTTTGCCTTGTATTTAATGAGGGCGCCAATGTCTTTTTATCGAAGACGACTGAATGGTATTACTCTAAAGAGTTACCAAAGTCTTTAGTTGGATGCCTAAGACTTAATGAGGGTGCCAAAGTTTTTTGTCGGGTGCCTTGGACTTAATGAGGGCGTTAAGTCTTTTCGTCGAATACGACTGAGTGGTTGGAGTGCCTTGGTTTTACCTTGAAGAGGTACCAAGGTCTTTGGTTGGATGCCATGGACTTAATGAGGGCACCAATGTCTTTTTATTGAAGTCGACCAAATAGTTGGAGCGCCTTGGTTTTACCCTGAAGAAGTACCAAGGTCTTTGGTTGGATGCCTTGGACTTAATGAGGGTGCCAAGGTCTTTTATTGGGTACCTTAGACTTAATGAGGGTGCCAAGGTCTTTTTGTCAAAGATGAACGAATGGTTGGAGTGCCTTGGTTTTACCCTGAAGAGGTACTAAGGTCTTTGGTTGGATGCATTGGATTTAATGAGGGTGACAAGGTCTTTTGTTGGGTGCATTAAACTTAATGAGGGCGCCAAGGTCGTTTTGTCGAAGACGAATGAATGGTTGGAGTGCCTTGGTTTTACCCTGAAGAGGTGCCAAGCTCTTAGGTGCCAAGCTCTTTGGTTGGTTGGATGCCTTGAACTTAATGAGGGCGCCAAAGTCTTTTATTAGGAGAGAAAGGACTCAGCCTTAGATTCCTGTAAAGATAAGGTACTGCGAGAGTACATCATAAGAGTTAGAACTCAAAAGATTTCATATTATAAATGAGATTTACATTTACAGTCATTAGAAGTATTTCTTGACGTGCTTGATGTTCCAAGGATGATGCAAGATTCTCCCATTGGAGTTCTCAGCCGGTAAGTGCCTGGGTGCAATTTTTCATGGATTATGCAGGGTCCTTCCTAGTTGGGAGCCAACTTGCCGTGCTTTCCGTCCTTATCGAAAGCTGCTTTTTGAAGGATGAGATCGAGACATTGAACCTACGGGGCTAGACTTTACTATTGTAGTGTCGGCTGATGGGTTGCTGATTGAAGACTTAGGATTGAAGAGCATATTCTCATACTTCATTAATGAGGTCGAGTCTAATTTGAAGCCCCTATGTGTTCAAGTCCTTGTCAAAATGTTGTAGTCAGATCGTCATCATGCTGACTTCAACTGGGGTGACTGCTTCGGCTCCATAGGCTAACTTGAAGCGGGTTTCTCCTATAGAGTTCCTGTAAGTCATATAGTAGGACCACATAATTCCAAGCAATTCTTCAACCCAATTTCCTACCACCATGTCTACCTTCTTTCTCAGGGCTTGGAAGATGCATTTGTTGGCGGCTTCGGCAAGTCCATTGCTCTTGGAGTGAGTGACCGAGGAGAATTTAAGGCGGAAGTTCCACTCTTCAAAAAAGCTTCAGAAGCTCCCATTGTCGAACTGAGTGCTGTTGTCCATCACAAATGAGAGAGATGTGCTAAATCGGTAGACAATAAACTTCCAAAAAATTAGTGATGTTACTCTCACCAATTTTAGCCAAGGGCTCGAACTCGATCCACTTAGTAAAGTAGTCGTGGTGACAACCAAGAGCTTCCACTGCCTAAAGGCTATGGGGAGAGAACCCAGCAAATCCAACCCCCACTGGGTGAAAGGAATTGGACTCAGAATAGAGGTGAGCTCAGTGGATGTTGCTCATGGAATGACTAAAAAGAATGGACACTTCTTGCACAGAGAGACAAGTATTTCAGATTCGGCTAGTATGGTGGCCAATAGTACCCCTAGAAAATGCTTTTTTGTGTGAGAGTTTTAGCCCCAGAGTGATTCACGTAAGTTCCTTCATTAATCTCTCAGAGAACATAACTGGCCTCAGCAGGCCGAAGAAACAGGAGATAGGGACCCACACCGCTGCTAAAGTATAACAGCTGATAAAGTTAGTTATCTATCATGAGATAGCAATGAGTGTTCCTTTACAGACTCCTAGCTTTAGCAGAATTCTCTGGCAGGGTCCCCCGTGTTATATTATGAATGATGGGATCGATTCAATAGGGCTCAACAGGCGTCTCAGCTTGCATAACAGCCTCTGATGCCTTGATGATATTGGGGCACTCGAGGGTATCAGTGTATACGGACCCCGAACAACCTCCCGAACTGTAGGTATCAAAAATTGCTTATAGATTATTATACGTAGCTCAAGATAGAGAGAAGGCGGCAAACGTCATCATCTGACTGCAGAGGAGCATCCAAAGCTAAAGATCAACTTGAGAATGCACAAGAAGTGCATCACACAAGTTTTGAGGCGCGAAACATATTTCAAAAGCATGAAAGAGAATCATTAGTTTCCGAGATACATACAACTGTCTCAAAAAATTTTGAGACACTTACAACTATCTCGGAAATTCCGAGACACTTATAACTGTCTCAGAAATTCCGAGACACTTACAGCTATCTCAGAAATTCTGAGATACTTACAACTGTCTTGGAAGTTAAGAAGAAAAGAATGGTAGTTTTCTTGAGATTTGTGCATGCCGTGTAGCTCCATAACTGCCAAAGATCGTGTTTGAATGTGTGGAAGTAGTTACAAGCGGGAATCACGCCCGCAACTGCAAGAATATGGCATTAAAACGTGTTTAAAGTAGTTACAAAATAGCTGAAAGGAAGCATGCTTTTGAGACAGTTATAACTGTCTCAAAAATTCCGAGACAGTTACAACTGTCTCGGAAATGGAACTTCTTCGACGTGTTTTATTTTTAACTTCTGACTTCAGTTATAACTCTTAGGGGCTATAAATACCCCCTAGGACCATTACTGAGGAGGATCCAAGTAGAGAGAGAAGATTGAGCAGAGAACTTAAGCATTTTGAAGCTTAAATCCTAAGGAATCCCAAAGTTGTTGTTTGTACTCGAAATTGATGAAGACTCTCTCTCTCTCTCTCTCTTGAGAAGAACGCTCCAAAATGCTTAAGTTCTCTGCTCAATCTTCTCTCTCTGCTTGGATCCTTCTTAGTAATGGTTCTAGGGGGATATTTATAGCCCCTAAGAGCTGTAACCGAAGTCAGAAGTCAAAAATAAATCACGTCGAAGAAGTTCCATTTCCGAGACAGTTGTAATTGTCTCGGAGTTTCAGAGACAGTTACAACTGTCTCAGAAGCATGCTTCCTTTCAGTTATTTTGTAACTGCTTTATTTAAAAACACGTTTTAATGTCATGATTCCTACGGTTGCGGGCGTGGTTCCCGCTTGTAACTACTTCCCCACGTTCAAACACGATCTTTGGTGGTTATGGAGCCATGCGGCATGCACAAATCTCAAGAAAATTACCATTCTTTTCTTCTTAACTTCTGAGACAGTTGTAAGTGACTTGGAATATCCGAGACAGCTGTAAATGTCTTGGAATTTCTGAGATAGCTGTACGTGTCTCGGAATTTCTGAGACAGTTGTAAGCGTCTCAAAAATTTTTGAGATAGTTATAAGTGTCTCGGAATTTCCGAGATAGCTGTAAGTGTCTCGGAAATTTTCGAGATAGTTATAGGTGTCTCGAAAATTTTTGATTCTCTTTCATGCTTCTGAGATATGTTTTGCACCTCAAAACTTGTGTGATGCGCTTCTTGTGCATTCTCAAGTTGATCTTTAGCTTTGGATGCTCCTCTGCAGCTCAGATGATGACGTTTGTCACCTTCTCTCTATCTTGAGCTAGGTATGATAATCTATAGGAAATTTTTGATACCTACAGATACCCCTGTAGGCAATAAAAATTGCCTTTAATTTCTATCAGAGAAGTTCAGAACAAAACTGCTAAAACCTCGCCCAAAATAGCAAAAAGGAAAAATGCTGATATCTCTCAAACCGAAAGGAATTTGGTAAAATAGACAGATGCAAACCGAACCCTATAGGGTCAGTTTGGTCAGCTCCATCTCATTGATATAGTCGATTTTTATATATAATTTGTCCAGTTCTGACTTATGGTTTGAAAGTTATGGCCTATTCTTCGAAGCATGTTCAATAGCTCGCTTAAAGGCTGAAGCTCACCTGTAAAGGCTGAAGCTCACTTGCAAGGAAGTCTGTCTACAAGGATATAGCTCGCCTAGTAGTATTGAAGCTCTCCTGAATGAGATTCACCTATACAGCTCGCCTGCACAGCTTTGCCTGCACAGCCTCGCCTGTACATTGAACCAAGCTCGCCTGAAGGCCTTGCTTGCCTGACAGCTCGAAGCTCACCTGTTTGGTCGACTCACCAGCAAGAAGGTTCGAGCTCGCCTGAAGACCAAGTTCGCCTGATAGCCTACACCTTGCCTGCGCGGACTAAGCTCGCCCAACAACTAGAAATCCTCCATCATTGTCAGCTGCCCACTTGGAGTATGGGAACAGTCACATCAGTGGTCAATCCCATGAATCAAGGGAGAAAACTTGGCGTTCCTCACCTAGCAAGAATAGGGCGGCTGACAGGACCTCCTAAGTGGTCACATCCTACAGCTAGGGCGGCTAGCTTCCTCACCCCTACTAGTGGTCAAATCCCACAAATCAAGGGATGGCTCATGACATCCTTTGCCTATTTAAAGCTACTTTCAGCCAACGTGAAAGAGGTTGATTAGCTGCTGCTGGCTTGGCTGGCTAATCTTCTAAAGGTTGAACCTTGGCTCATTTGCTAAAGGCTTCCTCATTTGAAGAGAATCGTCTGAACTCTCAGACTTGAGGCTCTCAAGCTCTTCGCAGACTCTTGCATAGTAGCTCTTTGCAGACTCATCTGAACTCACAGACTTGAGGCTCTTAGGCTCTTTGCAAGATCTTGCATGGCAGCTCTCTCCAAGCAGTCAGTCGATAAGCACAAGCCCCCCGTTTGGCCTCGGTTATAGTCAAACTCGATCAGCACAAGCTTCTACTACGTACTGAAGCTTGCCCGCAACTTTGATCGGATCGTCCAAGGGAAGCAAACTCGACGTGAGAACCGAGGGAGGCGTCCTATCGCTACCAAAGACCCCACGTTAAACAAGGAGGGCATTCCCTCCGTTTTTGTTGTAATTTCGATTCATTAGTTTGTAATAAGCTATTCTTATCAATACAAATGAAACCCCGGTTTTGGGAGATCACAATTTACACCTACAGAAGATGGTGACCACAGTGGGAGAAACCGTTTCTTCAACAAAAATGGTGGTGTCGCAGTTCGATAAAGTTGCGACGGGGATAACTATTGAGTCCCTCGTGATCAAGTTCGAGGAGTACTTGTCTTCATCCTCTTCTAGCGGCAATACGTCTCGCAAGTGCTACAGAGTTGCGCGTGTGGCCTAGTCCCAAGTGGCCGAGGCAACCACGCCGGAGAACTCCGCCCGAGCAAACACAGGGGGTTCTATCTCCCCTAAGCCCATAACGGCTGGGCCGAAGGCAAAGGATGCAAGTTCAAGGGTTGTGTGAGGGGTCGTTGAACGATCCTCGTAGGCCCCTATACAAGAAGAGACGACGGTTCATGTCGGCGCGGACCCCGCCTTCGCCATCAACATGAACGCTCCCCTCTCCAAAAGAGCTAAGCCAAAACACAGGGTTCCTAATTTTTGCGAACTGAACCAATCAGGCGAGCCCTCCTACTCAGGCGAGTTTTGCTCTGTTGATAAAGTTCCTAAAATTGGCGAACTTGGTGTTCTCGATGAGCCTAGCAGTTCAGGCAAGCCCCACAAGCTTCGTTCCACGAGCAAGGTTCCTAATTTTGGCGAACCGCTCAAATCAGGTGAGCCCACCTGTATGTAGGAAAAATTGAAGAAGAGAATAAAAGAAATTTGATTTTTGATTCCTTTAAATCTCGATTACAACTTGATTACAAAAGAGAAGAAAACGAGTTTGGTTTTCTCTTTTGTTTAAAACTGGGTTCTTCTCGGTAGCGATGGAATGCCTCCTTCGATTGCTCACGTCGAATTTGCTCTCCGTTGACGATCTGACCGTCTCTTGTCTCGTGGGAACGATGAACTTTTGTGGGAAGTTTTATACGTAACTCTTTAATGAGTTTAAGGACTCTGAACGAGTTAAAACTCTGTAGATAGAGTTGTTAGAACCGAAAATTCGGTTAATGATCAAGCTATATTCTGTTGTTGAAGAATCTTTCCAGATTTGATCTTCTGAGATCGATTTAAAAATCCTATCTCCAAGGATTTCGCTGCTGCTGTTGAATCACCGAACCAGGGTGGTTGAGATTCTCCAGAATTCGATCTCTAGAGTCCAACCAGTCAGCCCTTAACTCAGTTGAGTTTGTTGAGTTTATATAGGGAGATAAGAGGTGTAACTGCCCTCTAAATCCGCTCCTACGTGGGCGTGATTTCCTCAGATCGTGGGAAACAGTTCTGAAACCATTCGACCTGTGTTTGAACAAGTCAAACGCCCAATCTGGCATTTAGAACCCAACTTCGTGTCTTAGGATTGAGACGTGAGGTTGGGTGTTAGCTGAACATTGATAAACGTGAGGGTCGCTCACGTTTTGGCTTGTCGCCTACTTGGTGACGCGGGGGTCGGTGTGGGTTGAACTCCCACGAACGCGAGGGTCGCTCACGTTGATTTGTGACTTGGAAACGCGGGGGTCGCCTGCACTTCCATAATTGTAATGCGGGGATGACTTTCGTATTTTAGAAGGAGCTAGTTGATTTGTAACTTCTTCTGTAAGGCGTTGCAAAGACCGTTGTTCTGTAATCCTCGCTTTAGCTGTTGTGGAGTGTGAAAGTCATCAGATTGTAACTTTCACTATGGATTGTGAAGACTACTGAATAGAGTTTCCATCAGTTGTCGGAAGTGTCGTCGAATTGTAACCCTTCTCGATCTATGTGAAAAGTCCTCCATTTGCAGTTTCTTCGCTTATCGGCCCGAAAACTATTTGATTATAGCTTCCGTTGTAGGAGCTTAGACGGGAATCAACATCCATAGTGTCTTTTAGACGAATATTTGCCCACAGCTCTCTACCAAGCAACTCACCAACCAAGTCCGACCTTTTATTTCTGAAATCATCCCACTGCTCATCAGCATCTCTAATAGTTGCTAATATAATATTGGTCATGTTATTATCGCAACCATCAAGATCAATCATCTCAGAAACGAGGTAGTGTTTGCGGTGATTGTGGAGTTGCGGATGCAGTGATTTGAAAGTTATTTAATTGTAACTTCCATTGTCGGGGCTTGTTTTAATTAGCTATCCATTGTGATTTTTAGACAGCCTACACCACCTACTCAGGCAGACTCCGCTCTTCAGGCGAGGTTCCCAAATCTGGCAAACTTCGCAAGTATGGTGAATTCCGTAGTTCAGGCGGACTTCATAAAACAAGTGAATTTTACCAAGCTTGCCTGATAGCCCAAGCTCGCCTGCAAGCTCAAACAGGTGGATTTCACCAAGCTCGCCTTACGAACCAACTTCGTCAGCAAGCTGACATTCCCCAGAAAGGCAAAGCATCAGTTCACCAGACATGCGCAATGCACCAAACTCACCTAACAGGCGAGCCTTACCAGCCTAAACCTTGGCAACAGGCCCAAGCTCGCCTGTCAGGGCGAGCTCGCCAGATTTCAACACTTGGAGATTTTCCCAAGTGTTCTCCCAAGTGCTCTCTTGAGCCCTCTTCTTGCAAGCACTCATTTGGTCTTTCTGACACTGGGGGTTGTCACTATCAACCTACATGGGATCTCAGAGGAAGCTTGGCTTGCAAACATACGCTCTACGAGGCAATTCCTCAGTATCATTGTAAGAGGCTCATTGCGGCGCTACTCGAACACTGTCGGTGTGCTGAAACACCTAAACCATTAGTGTTCAAAAGACTCTTTTAGCAACCATCAGAGACAAGACCTCTCCGCCAAAGACGTAATCGTCAGAGGAGACGAGCTTTCGATAGTGTGGAGCTCCTCGCTGCAACTATCAATGTGACAGGGAAATCCAAGGCTATTGAGCGTGAAGGTATCCGTCAACGCACTCGCACCCAAATGGGGTAGCCATTCCATTTGACTACATGTGTCTAACACCCGTCTATGACGATGAAGATGATGGTTGCTTAGCAGTGGCAACATCACAGGCTTCAAGCTCAGTTGAAGGTAAGCACACAAATGTGCACATGACCGATATCCCTGATGAGATATCCAGGAGACTCGAGAAACAAGCAACCATCAACTCCCTGAAGGAGATGTTGGAGCAGCTTCTGAGCAAGAAGAAGAAGAAGAGAGAGAGGACTTCATGGGCTTCGCATAAATCCTTGAAGCACAAAGAGTGAGTGCCTACTCCTTCTCACTCTTTATCCGAGTCATCTAGAGGAGCGTCATCTTCGGATAATAATCCGAGGGACAAAAGGCTTGACGAGTTCCAAAATCAACTCGATGCCTTGAAGCTCCAGAAGCACATGGAAAAGCTGGGGGTTATCATACTGTATCCGATCAAATGGGATACAGTCTCCTACCCGGTGAAGTTTCAGCCACTGGACCTCCTACAGTTTGATGGCAAGGGTTCTCCTACCCAGCACATCTACTACTTCCAGACGCAAACCGGACACATAGTGGGGAATGATCCCATTATGACTCGACTATTCATTAGCACCCTCAAGAGGATCGCTTTTGAATGGTTCCGCAGATTGGAACCTGAATCCATCACCTGCTAGAAGGACATGGAAATGCTCTTCATGGCCAGATTCTTTGATGATGGCGAAGAAGTATCTGTGGCCACCCTGCTAGCTACAAAGCAGGGGAAGACGGAGTTTGTAAGCAACTTTGTCAAGAGGTTCAGGAGTCGATCGTTGCATACACGTGATCAGGTTTTTGAGGCCACCCTCATTGAGATGTGCCATAACAATCTCTCCATCGACACCCTATCTAATATGGACGCAGTCGTAGCTCGCTCGTGGAAAGACTTAATCCGCCAAGGAGAACAAGTCGAGAGCATGCTCAAGCATATGGATGCTGAAGAGCCATGTGGATTTGAAGGAGATGATGACCAAAGCAATTTCACTTTGGTAGTGGAAACCACCTCCCCTCTTGATGCCTTCCGAGAATGAGAGGTCCACTTTCTGGACGATCAAACCTTCTCACAGTCCGATGCATCCTAAATCTTCCACTTGGTCAAACCTTCCTACAGTTAGGACCAAAGCCAAATTCCCTCGCCGATCCTTTCTAATAAGACGGCGGGTCCTTGAGACTATTAAGTTAACTGCCACCTCTGATAGCCATTTCTCCATTAGCTTCGTTCAACTGGACGATAGATCTTGTAAGACTATAAAGTTAACTATTACCTCTGATAGTCTCCTCCAAATTTCCTCTATCAATCCTCTCTAATAGGACGATAGGACCACTCCCAATGTCACGTTAACAGTCACCTATGACAAATCAACTTACCAATCCTCTTCAATAGGATGGTAAGTCCTCAAAGTCGCTCCAATCACGATAATGCCTATCATGTTAACGATTACCTCTGATAGCCGATAGTGTCATTCCTGCAAATGGCATTGTCCGATCAGTCATCACACTCATACATCCCTGAACGACCTGATCCATTTCGAGCGTTCTAATATCCTTTGAACAATCGATGAGTAGTAGCCTACCATGCGATGGCTCCTATAACAATCAATCATCATACTCATATGTCCCTGAACGATTTGGCTCCCCCAGCATCATCTTTCTCGCAAAAGGCATTGTTATTTAATAATGGCCTACCAAGCGATGTGCCTTTATCCAAATAGTGGTCTACCATGCGATGTGCCACTATTTCGGGTTCGTCTTTGCCCTAAGAGAAGACAAATCAGGGTTCGTCTTTACCCTAAGAGAAGATAAATCGGGTTCATCTTTGCCCCAAGAGAAGACAAATCAGGGTTCGTCTTTGCCCTAAGAGAAGATAAATCGGGTTCGTCTTTGCCCCAAGAGAAGACAAGTCAAGGTTCGTCTTTGCCCTAAGAGAAGACAAATCAGGATTCATCTTTGCCCCAATAGAAGATAAATCAGGGTTCGTCTTTGCTCCAAGAGAAGACAAATCAATGTTCGTCTTTGCCCCAAGAGAAGAAAAATCAGGGTTCATCTTTACCCCAAGAGAAGACAAGCTTCTCCTCAAGACTCCAATGGGTATACGAGTATAAACTATTTCCTACCCTTGATGAGAAGTTCCTAGAGAATATTCTTAAGGATAACCCGACAACCTCCAACCGGTGCACGAGGTGAAATTGCCCCTTTCCTCTAACCGGTGCACGAGGCTAAACTGCTCCCTTGCTCTAACCGGTGCACGGGCTAAACTACTCCTTTTCCTCTAACTGGTGCACGAGGCTAAACTGTTCCCTTTCCTCCAACCGGTACACGAGGCTAAACTACTCCTTTCCTCTAACCGGTGCATGAGGCTAAACTACTCCCTTCCTCCAATCAGTGCACGAGGCTAAATTGCTCCCTTTCCTCCAACTGGTGCACGAGGCTAAACTACGAGGCTAAACTGTTCCCTTTCCTCCAACCGGTGCACGAGGCTAAACTGCTCACTTTCCTCCAACCGGTGCACGAGGCTAAACTACTCCTTTCCTCCAACCGATACACGAGGATAAACTGCTCCCTTTCCTCCAACCGGTGCACGAGGCTAAACTGCTCCCTTCCTCCAACCAGTGCACGAGGCTAAACTGCCCCCTTTTCTCTAACTGGTGCACAAGGCTAAACTGCTCCTTTCCTCTAACCGGTCACGAGGCTAACCTGTTCCCTTTCCTCTAACCGGTGCATGAGGCTAAACTGCTCCCTTTCCTCTAACCGGTGCACGAGGTTAAACAGCTCCTTTCCTCCAACCGGTGCATGAGGCTAAACTATTCCATTTCATTTGACTGGTATACGAGGTTAATTGCTCCCTACAATCTTAATCCAAACGCTTCAAAAGGCTAAGGATAGAGGAGAAATCTTAGCATTGAGCCTAAGAGAAACTCATCGATAACTTACCATGCTATGGATAAGAGTATGGCTAGTCCAACTCAAACGACAGTTGGTAAAGACAAATCAAGTCCATTGATAGCTGAGGATTTGCTCAAAATCCTAGAAGGTGATCATCAGCTGCGAGTGAAGAGGTCAACTTCACCGAGCTTGTTGGAAGGCTCCTCACTCCATCTGAGCAGGGATCACTTTACAGGTCTTCATATCCAAAGTGTTCCAGACCCCATACAGCTTAATTCACGTCTGAAAACTTTAAGGGGGTTTTGTAGGTAATAAAAATTATTTTTAATCCCTATCAGAGAAGTTCAGAACAAAACTGCTAAAACCTCGCCCGAAATAGCAAAAAGGAAAAAAACGCTGATATCTCTCAAACCAAAAAGAATTTGGTGAAATAGACAGGAGCAAACCGAACCCAATGGGGTCAGTTCAGTCGGCTCTGTCTCGTCGAGATAGTCAATTTTCATATATAATTCGTCCAATTCTAACTTACGGTTTAAAAGTTATGGCCTATTCTTCGAAGCATGTTCAGTAGCTCGCCTAAAGGCTGATGCTCGCCTGTAAAGGCTGAAGCTCGCCTGTAAGAAAGTCCATGTACAAGGATAGAGCTCTCCTAACAGCATTGAAGCTCGCCTGAATGAGATTCGCCTACACAGCTCGCCTGCACAGCTTCGCCTGCACAGCCTCGCCTGCACATGCTCGCCTGCACAGGCTCACCTGCATATTAAACCAAGCTCGCCTGAAGGCCTAGCTCACCTAACAGATCGAAGCTTTCCTGTTTGGTCAACTCACCAGCACGAAGGTTCGAGCTCGCCTGACAGCCTGCACCTCGCCTGCGCGGACTAAGCTCGCCTAACAACTAGAAACCCGCCATCATTGTCAGCTACCCACTTAGAGTATGGAAATAATCACATCAGTGGTTAAATCTCATGAATCAAGGGAGAAAGCATGACGCTCCTCACCTAGCAAGAATAGGGCGGCTGACATGACCCCATAAGTGGTCATATCCCATAGCTAGGGCGGCTGGCTCCCTCACCCCTACTAGTGATCAAATCCTACAAATCAAGGGATGACTCATGCCATCTCTTGCCTATTTAAAGCCACTTTTAGCCAATGTGAAAGAGGTTGATTAGCTGCTGCTGGCTTAGCTAGCTAATCTTCCAAAGGTTGAACATTGGCTCATTTGCTAAAGGCTCCCTCATTTGAAGAGACTCGTCTGAACTCTCAGACTTGAGGCTCTCAAGCTCTTCGCAGACTCTTGTATAGTAGCTCTTTGCAGACTCATCTAAACTCTCGGACTTGAGGCTCTTAGGCTCTTTGCAAGCTCTTGCATGGCAGCTCTCTCCAAGTAGTCAGTCAACAAGCACAAGCCTCTCGTTTGGCCTCGGTTATAGTCGAACTCGATCAGCACAAGCTTCTACTACGTACTGAAGCTTGCCTGCAACTTTGATCGGATCGTCCAAGGGAAGCAAACTCGGCGTGAGAATCGAGGGAGGCGTCTTATCGCTACTAAAGTCCCTACGTTAAATAAGGAGGACATTCCCTCCGCTTCTGTTGTAATTTTGATTCATTAGTTTGTAATAAGCTATTCTTATCAATACAAACGAAACCCCCATTTCGGGAGATCAAAATTTACACCTACAACCCCCTCCAAAGTTTTCTACCTTGATCTTTTGTAGAGGAGTCTGGAATACTTTGGATATGATATATTCTTACTCCGATTCGTTGACTTCTCTGTATTTTAGTCTATTCAGTTTTTGTCGGATAGCTAAAATTTTCCCGATGTTGCGTTTATCACTTAACCGTTGTCAAAATATTGAACTGAAGATGTTGTGTTGATTGCTGAATTAGCTCGTGTTGTTAGGTTGACGTTGAACTGATTATATTTGTCAAGAGTTTGTATCTGAATCACGATTGAACTCCTTGAATTAATTCCTTGACCTAACATTTCATCCTGAGCCTTGTTTCGGCAAAAATTGTCGACGCGTTGACCGACGTCGATCTTTGTTTGCAACGTGTCGATCAACATCGACTTTAATTTGTAATTGTCAAGGCTATAGGACCAACTATTGAGGCTGGTATGACCACAACCACTAGAGAGGCTTCTTCGATGCTGTCTTGTTTGTGCGAGATAGTATACCTTCCCTCGTGTGTTTGAGACGGGGTCAATTGTCCCGCTTGAAGAAAGATGGCTGTAGAGCTGAATTTATGTCATACTTTGCTCATTTCCTTGAGTTTGTCAAAATTTAAACTTTATTATGATTACTTATCCTATTTAGAATAAATAAACATAATACTTATAGGACTTTTAGCAAACCCTCAGTCATCAGCGGATTTGATAAATATTTACCGACTACCGTTTGAATTGAGCTAGCATGCAGATTGTTTAAGTTTGTTATGCATGTAACGTTGTGCTAATAGAATAAACTCTTTTAGACTTGTGCTGTGATGTTGAATACATAGGCTTGGTCATTTTTGCGGGAACGTACCACCCGGCAACGTGTGTTAGACATAGACTTATCTCTAATAAGGGATTGAGATAACGTCCCCTATGAATAAAACATAGATTTGAAAATGTTGATGGGTTACGTTTTTTGGGTGAAAAGATGAACCCGACACTAGAGAGGGAAAATTTTATATTCTATCTCCTGGTCTCTTTTTGTTGGTAGAGATGAACCTAATGATGGAGAGGAAGAATTTTATATTCTATCTTCTGGTATCTTTTTATTGGTAGAGATGAACCCAATGATGGAGAGGAAGAATTTTATATTCTATCTCCTGTTGCAAAATAAACTCAAAGTAGGATCTCTACTTCGAGAATCTGAAGGGTGAAACTAAGAGTGGGATCTCCACTCCGAGAATCAAGAAGATTTAGATAACCCTAACTATTAAAGGTTTGATTATCCAATCTAAAAGTAGATTTCTCATTTATCAAGATGGAATTCCAACTTTGGTCCTAACTTGTTTAAAGGTTTGACCGAGTAGGGAATGTGTGGAAACCTTTCATTTATAAAGAGGTGATTCCGATTTTGGTCCTAACTATTTAATGGTTTGACCGAGTGGGGGTTTGACATGATCCTAACTGTTTAAAGGTTTGATCATTCATTTTGTGGACCTCTCGTTCATAGAAGGAATCGAGAGGGGATTTTGGCTTTGGTCCTAACTGTTTAAAGGTTTGACCAAATAGGAATTTGAGACGATCCTAACTGTTTAAAGGTTTGATCATTTAATTTGTGGACCTCTCATTCATGAAAGAAATTAAGAGAGGATTTTAGCTTTGGTCCTAACTGTTTAAAGGTTTGACCAGATGGAAATTTGAGACGATCCTAACTATTTAAAAGTTTGATCGTTCAATTTGTAGACCTCTAGTTCATGAAAGAAATCGAGAGGGGATTTTGGTTTTGGTCATAACTATTTAAAGGTTTGACCAAATGGGAGTTTGAGATGATCCTAATTGTTTAAAGGTTTGATCATTCAATTTGTAAGTGGTCCTCTCATTCATGGAAGGAATCGAGAGGGGATTTTTGGCTTTGGTCCTAACTATTTAAATGTTTGACTAAATGAGAGTTTGAGATGATCCTAACTGTTTAAAGGTTTGATCGTTTAATTTGTGGACCTCTCGTTCATAGAAGGAATCGAGAGGGGATTTTAGCTTTGGTCCTAACTATTTTAAGGTTTGACCAAATAAGAAGTGGAGTAGGGTGCAAATAACAGTAAGAATGTTGACTTGTACAAATCACTCTGTGGGGGTCTTCGGTGTCATGGCTAGGATTTAACACGAAAGGGTTTGATTATCGATATGGATCAGTAGATTAAAATTTTGGATGTCGTGTCAGGACTTCAACAACGGGAGTGTTAAAGGCTTAGACACAGTGGGAGTTTGAATGGATTCGACCGTGAAGAATTTTGATGGACCCACCGTCAATTAATTTAATCAGTGAGGAATTTTATGGTGGAGGATCATGAATCATTAAGCACTCCACAATTACTCCGTGGGAGTTTCGTGAGGGAAGATTGACCCGATGAAGTTATTGAATCCCATCTCAATGAAAGAGTGATCTAAAAATCACAGTACGATGGTTTTAATCATCTTGGAAATGATTAAATAGCCACAATAGGAGGTTCTTAATCATAATTAAGAATGAATTATTCTAATGATTGGTTTTCACCTTGAATAATCAATCGGTTTTAGGTTATCCTTAAAAATACCATGTGTAGTATTCTCCAGGAACTTCCCATTGGAATGAATTGAGGTATTCCACCCATAACTCTTTAGCGAATCTGAATCCAATTATATTCAGCCATATTGTTGGGTTATCCTTAAGAATATTAAGAGTAATATTCTCCAGAAACTTCCCATTGTTGGAAATAAGGGAAGTAGTATAACCTCGTATGCCTGTCGGAGGAAAGGGAGAAGTAGTTTATACTCTTATACTCTTCGGAGTTACATGGAGAAGTAGTTTATACTCGTGTACTCATCGAAGTCACATGGAGAAGCAGTTTTTACTCGTGTACTCATCGGAGTTACATGGAGAAGCAGTTTCTACTCGTGTACTCATCGGAGTCATATGACGTCCTTATTTGGCTTGTTTTGCCGTTATGACACCGGAGTCAATTAAGGCTTGGATTTTATTTTCGAGGCCAAAACAAACATTGGTGGGATGAAGAACCCTTCTGTGATACACACAGTAGTTTGGATCCGTAATCCTCTTAGCTCCCTCCTGATCTTTAATAGGTGGTAGCTCGATTTTGTCGTTAGCGAGGAGGTACTTCAAGATGGCTGGAACTTTATCATCGAAAGAATATTCTTTCGGGGACTTCAGATTAGGAGTCTTCTGTTTCCTTTAGAGTTTCTATTGTGACTTTTGATTGGCATTCACAACGATTGCAGGTGTCGTCGGTTGGCTTCTCTCAGTTTCCTTTCTTTTAAGAAACGTTCAGCTTGTTCGCAGAGTAGTTTTAACTCTTTCCAAGTGGCTGAGGGCATAACCCCTAAGGCTTCCAGGACATTAATGTAGAGATTGTTGTGGCATGTCTGCATGATAAAATCCTCTGTGACAGGATCTCTGTAATTTATTACCTTGTTACAGAAGCGCTTGGCAAAATTGTTGACTGACTCTTCATCTTTTTGCTTCTCATCCAGAAGGGTTTCGAATGACACTTTGGTGTTATCATCGAAGAAATTGTTGAGGAATAAACTTTCCATATCATCCCAGCAGTTGACGCTCCCAGGCTTGAGACATCGGTACCAATCGAAGGCGGTCCTATGAAGGGTGCCAACGAATGGCCAGACCATCAAATCCTCATTTCTAGAGATCATGCCCAAATGAGACTTAAAATAAATCAAGTGCTGAGTATGCGAGCCTTCCCGTCAAACGGTGTGAAGTTAATCAGATTGAATTTTGTCGGATACGGGATTGAATCCCATTCTCTTGGATAGGGACATGGAATACCCATCTTCTTTACTTCCTGAGCGGACATCAATGTATTTACCTTATTCTCCAGCTCTTTTAGCATCTTGTCATCGCCTTCATCTCTCTTTGAGCGATGTTGGGCAGAAGCAATTGGGTCACCCTCGGTGTTTTTGAGTTTGCAATTGAACCACCCCCAATATTATTATTGAGAGGATCCGTTGAACCACCTCCAACATTATTGTTATTGAGAGGTGTATCAGATATAATGACTTCGTCTACTTCTGGATCACTATCATCTACAACATTCTGAGTGTGGCGGCTAGATTCAGTTTGCTGACTAGACTCAGGAGGTTGAAGCTATTGAGCTTGCAATTCTCTTATTTGTTGCATAGCCAACTCCATTTTCATCTTCATCTCAGCTCTAATTTATTCACGTTGCTTGGCTAGAGCTTCTTGAAGCATTTGAGAAAACTGATCAGGAGTGATTGTGAACACTTCTTTGGTTTGCCCCGTGCTAGACATTGTATCATCAGAAGCGATCACAGAACAAGTGTCCAAAAGTTCATCCTCCAAGGACATTCCTTCATGCATTCTCTTGTAATCTCTACGTCTGATGGCTCCTAACTGGAGTCGAGACATCCATTGAGCAATTATTTGATTGACTTTTTCTCCCAGGGAAAAGTCGGGATTTGATTCACTTGAATGCCGCTTAGATTTTCCTTTATCATCCATGTTGATGGTGACTTCAGGAAATTCATCATCTTGGACAACTGATCTTCTCTTGAAGAAATGTCTCGGCTTGGGCTTCGACATTTTGGTGAAAAGCTTCTGGAACACTGAGACTCTTTGCGGGATAACTTCTCGCTTGGAGTAGTCACATTCTGATAGTACTGCTCTAATGAATTGCTGACAGGAACAATAAGAGCTTATTTCTCGGACAATCCTCTTTCGAGATTTGTTTACACCCCAAGCTTGATAGTACAGCTCATCGGTATGATTGTCGGAGCACCCTATCATCTGTTGGTGTGACCTCCCAGGTATAATGTTGTCTTTTGGCGGACACGTCTTCTTCTGAAAATATAAAGTCTTGTTAGCATTCTCAGGAGTCGCATGTTTCGAACCACCCCTTTGCAGGTGTGGAGTCTTAACGGGCTTCTGAGTTTCAATATGAACACCCAAGCAGGTGGAAATCAGGATTTTCCTAACTTGGGATTGCTTTGGGTTGGTGGGAGGACGCGTACGACCCCCAGCCTGACGAGTCATTTGGATTTTGTTCATGGGACCCAAGCGTTTCTCGACCATAGCTTTTCCTTGATCTTCGTGCAAAGGACCAAGGCGATCCGCCATTGTGATTTTGAAGTTTGATAGTTCAGGAGTGATGCAAGGCTCCACTGATGATGTAGCAAATGTAATTACAGCAGACAGATGAGAAACAGACATCGATGAAGTTGAAGGAATAGCCTCGGGAACTTGCCTTTTTGGCTGTGATAGTTACAATTGTCTTGGATATGGCTCCTTTGGGTGGGACAATTGCAAATATCTTGGATATGGCTCCTTTGGCCGAGACACTTGCTAGTGTCTCGGTTGAAGGGAATAGTCTCCAAGTTTGATTTTTGCACAAGTTTAGACTTCGAAGTCCATACTTTTGCGGTTCTTTCGTGATTCTATGTCCACTATTTTATTCTTCCCTCCTTGTGTTTGTTGATGAAGGGCACAAGCACAAGCGGTGTTTGCATGACTTTTTTGTATGCGTTCTTTGAGGGTTGAACAAGCTCATTTGACGAGAGTCCATTCCTCTGTTGTGAGCTTAGCAGAGATGTGAGTGGCTTGTTGTTGAAACGACTGGATCACTTGTTGTTTCCTCGACTCTAGGCTCGTGTAGTGAACCCCGTCGGGTTGTTCCAAGGCCTTCGCCATTTGACCAGCATGGTACTGATATTGTCTCTGATGAGCCATCTTCGTCAGTGCCGGTGGGCTTTGATTCAATGACTCCTTAACTGGAGAAGAGTCACTGTGAGCAGAAATGTTGCGAGTAGAATCCTCAACAACAATAGGGCGAGAGTCTTCACCTGTAGGAATTGAAAACTTAAAGACCTTCTTAGAAGACGAAATCTTCCTGCATTTGTGGGGTGAGGAAGACTTTGCAAATGAGGATGACAGATATTCCTCAAACTTTGCCTTGTCAAATTCGTACTCGACGGTGGATTCAACCGGTATCTTGATGATCGGCTACGACACGACGGTCTCGGCAGCGAGACCGTTGGCTCCTACTGTGGTCACCAATGTGTTTGCGTCAGGAATAAGTTCTGTTGTAGAATTCATTATAACTGTTTATCGATTATAATGAATACAAAAGAGTGAGCTTCATTTTTTGTAAAACTACTCTTTACAACAAAAATTAAATTACAAGCTTCTTAGAAATACACGCACGATCATTGTCTAGATCACTGCTTGCGTGGGATCTTTGCCTGCGTCAGGGATGCGTTAGCCCGTGGACCACCGATTCACAGATTCTGATTGAATCGTGAAGGTAATTTGGGATTCTTGCTTCATTTAGAAGTAAGAAAAATGTAAGTGAATATCTTATCGATGTAAGATGAACACTCTTCTCAAGATCAAGTCGAAACTTAGATCTTAAGGAATCCCAAAGTTACTATTTGCACTAGCTCGCGTGGTTCACTGGTTCCACCAAAAACTCTCATTTGTGGAAGCGAAGCATAGTGCGGCGCCGAGCGAGAAAGGTCTCTTCTTTCAGTTTATTCACTAATCTGAATTTGATGAAGACTCTCTCTCTCTCTTAAGATGGACGCTCTAAAATGCTCAAGTTCTCTGCCCAATCTGCTTTCTTTGCTTGGATCCTCATCAGTAATAGGAGGGTATTTATAGCCCCTAGGAGCTGAACTAAAGATGAAAGTTGAAAAGAAGTCACATCAGGGAACTTCTATTTCCGAGATAGTTGTAACTGTCTCGGAAGCATGATGAGCTTCCTATTTCATACGTAGCTCAAGATAGGGAGAAGGTGGCAAAAATTGCATATAGACTAGTTGATCTGAGTCTGGACAGAGCATCCGCCCGAGCGTTGAGGGCACAAGGGACCTGGGCAACTTTGAAATCGACGAGGTTGGCTAATAGCTCTTTAGCCGCTTTCAATATATGACCATTCTAGAATCTTTGGCCACATACTCTCCATTCACCTGATGGACAACAAGTTGAGAGTCGCCAAAATATAAAGGCGTTCGGATTTTACTGCTAAGGCGGCTCGAAGACCTGTCGGAAATGCTTCATATTTTGTCTCGTTATTAGAGGCTGAAAGTGCAAAAGTGATGGAGTGTTCATGCGTCAACCCGTCAGGGCTGCTTAAGACTACTCCTACTCCGCTGCCGGCTTCATCAATGGATCTGTCCACTCTTAGCAACTACCAAGAGGAAAATTCTAGGGAGATGTATTCGAGCGTACGGCGTGTCCGAGGGATAAGTGTCTTGGCTGCTTGAGATGTCGAAGGCTTTTGCTATGATGCTGGTAAAGGTGCAGCTGATTCATCATTCGAAGGGGTCGACTCAATAAGGAAGTCGGCCAAAGCCTGGGTCTTAATTTTTGTCTTGGTTCAAACTGTACATCGTGCTTGCTAAGCTCGACCAACTAGGCGACCATTCTTCTAGAAGTGGTAGGGCTTCTGAGTTCCTTCTTCAGAGGCAAACTGATCTGCACAATTATTGAATGTGCTTAGAAGTAGGAGCAGAGTATCCTAGCAATGGTGATGAGGAAGAAGGAATCTTTTTCTATGAGAGGGTAATTGAGTTCGCCCACCTTCTATATTCAGCTAATATAGTATATTGGCTTCTAGGTGTTCTCTTTTTCTTGAACCAGAACAGAGCTGATGGCTTCGGGAGAGACAGTCAAGTATAAATACAAGGTCCCCCCTTCCCTAGGCTAACTTAGCAGTGGCTTAGTACTCAAGTATGTCTCGAGATCTCTAAAGGCTATGCTGCACTCAGTCGTGCAGCTCTTGCTTTGCTTCAGCTCCTTGATTCCTTTTAGAGTCTTGAAAAATGGGAGGCTCCTCTTGACTAATTTGGAGAGGAAATGATCCAGTGCGGCTATCTTCCTAATCAACTGCTAGACGTCCTTCAATGCGCGGGGCTCGGGTAGTCGTCTATGGAGGCTATCTTCTTAAGGTTAATCTCAATGCCTCTTTGACTAATAAGAACCCGATGAACTTTTCTGACTGCACCCCAAAAGTGTACTTGGTTGGGTAGAGCTTCATGTGGTAGCACCAAAGGATAGAGAAGGTTTCATCAAAGTCAGCTATATGGGTTGATGCCTGCTTCGACTTCACCAGGATGTTGTCCACATAGGTTTCCACATTCTGGCCAATCTGGGACTTGATGATCTTATTGACGAGTTGTTGGTAGGTGACGTCGGCATTCTTGAGACCGAAGGGCATCACCTTATTACAAAAAGGTCTCTTGGTTTGTAATGAATGAGGTCTTCTCTTGATCATGCTCCACCGTACGGATCTGAATGTAGCCAAAGAAGGCATCCATGAAGTTAAGTAGTTCATGTCCTACGCTCCCATCAACTAGCTAATCGATCCGAGGGAGGGGATAGTTATCCTTTGGGTATGCCTTGTTGAGGTTAGTGAAATCTACATACATCCTCCACTTGTTGAGAGCCTTCTTCACCAGCACCACATTAGATAGCCAATCGGGGTATTGCACCTCCTGAATGAATCCGGCTCTTAGGAGTTGGTCGACTTCACTGGTGGTCGCCTTCTGCTCTCGGGGCCAAGATATCGCTTCTTCTGTCGAACCGCCTTAGTGCTCCAATTGACTGTGAGCTTATGACTCGTCACTTCAGAAGGAATCCCCGAGATATCTTTTGGTCCCCAAGTGAATATTCCAGTGTTCGCCAATAGGAATGCAATCATCACCCCTCGTTGAGGCTCAATGAAGCCGGATCCGATCTTGACCTTCTTCAATCCTTCTGGTCGATCGGTTTCTCCTAAAGCTCCTCATTGGGAGTCACCTTTCTTGTTCTAATTCTTTCTCCATTTGGAAGCAAGCTTTTTCGATGGGCAGGATCTCTTGTACTTCCTTTCCCTTTGTCGAGAGGAGATAGTAGGATTCGGCCTCTCGTTGATTGCTTCTAGCCACGCCGACTCCTTTCGGGGTCGAAAATTTCATCATTTAATTTTATGTGGAGGGGATGGCCTACAAGAGATGGAGGGCAATTCTACCTAGTATGATATTGTAGGCTGACTTGATGTCCATCACCTCAAAGTAGACCTAAACGGTAGACTATTTTGGGTACTCACCCACCATTAGAGGGAGTGTGATCATTCCCTTCAGCTGGAGTGCATGCCATGTAAAGCCGATGAGCTGCCCCGGACAAGGCTGCAATCGGGACTTATCGATGCCCATCTGGTTGAAGGCTTCGATATACAGGACATCATCCGAGCTTCCCGTGTCGACCATGATCCTCTTGACTTGGAAGTTGTCAATCCCAGCTGTAATGACAATATGATCACCATAAGGCATCTCAACATCCTTTAAGTCTGCAACACTGAAGGAAATGAGCTCTTCTGCTCTTGGCTTCTTGTTGCACATATTCATCCGCAACGCTCACTTGGTATATCTCTTCCGAGCATTGTTAGATGATCCTCCAGTCATAAGACCATTGCTGATAGTGTTGATGACCCCCTTGTGGTTAGGATTAGTGTGGTTGGGATCGGCGGGTCGACTATTAGGCGACGGTTGAGGGCGAGGCATTCAGGAACGAGACCTCTTGTCGGCTCCTGATGGGGCAACTTCCCTCCTATCTCTCTGGAAGACTAGCTTCCTGAGATAACCTTTTTGTATCAGGTCCTCGATATCCCTTGGAGGATTCGACAATCATTGGTGAGATGACCATGATCTCTATGGTATTAGCAGTATTACCGAATGTCTCGGTTGTGGGGATCTAATTTTATTCGAAGAGGGGAAGAATTAAGATATCCCTCCTATTGAATCATACAGAGGGCATCAGTAAGAGATGTGTTAAGGGCTGTGAGGACTGGTTTAGGCAGCGGTTCTCTCTTTTGGTCCATCCTGTTGGATCAATTTGGGAGGTAGTCGCCTTTGGGGGGATGGCTTGCCAACTCTTGCCTTGGAAGGAGACCCCTAGCCGACTCCCATACTGGTTCGGCCGCCTGGGCTATTGCAGCGGCTATCTGCATGGCTGGTGATAAAGGAGTCGCTGATGCTGGAATTTCTACTACCGCTAGGGTTGCTAGTGTCACAACTGTCACCACTACTGCTGTTAGGTCTCATGTTTATGAGCCTACTACCTAATCTAGTTTTGATGATTAATAAACAATTCCTAACATCATTTATTGAGTGTTTATGTTTGCTTGTTAGGTATTCTACACAAAGATCCTGAGTCGGAAGTTGGATGGAATCGAGCTTAACGACGATATCTCGGAGGTTGGATGGAATCGAGCTTAACGATGATATCTTGGAGGTTGAAGGGAATCGGAATGAAGCTTTGCACAATTCAAGTCAAGATCTAATATCACTTCATCCACAACCAAGGCGAGCTTAATTGAAGATCAAATTGCTTGGGTATAGTGTATTAGGTTTATACTTTGTGTGTTTATACGTATAGCTCAAATTCATACACACACATTTAGTTTGATTTATTGTTTATCTTGATTTATCACCATTTTAGATTATAGACTTAATGACACAATTTTATATCTTTCCTCAAGTCTATAAATCTATTTTAAAGTGTTTTAAAACTTGTTTGAAGAAATTTTATCAAAATCAAGTTTTAACGTTTTTGCATTTTTGAACGGTTTGCAAAATATCTAGCTTGTGAGTTATTGACTTGTCGACAATGTTTTATACATGTTATTAAGCCTATTAATCCATTCAAAATTGTTTCCAAACTTATATATAATCATCGTGTCAAAATCAAGTAATTAAAAACTCATGTTTTTAACGTTTTGGCAAAATAATAAATTTTCACAAATACAAGATGAAAATTGAAAATTTTCTTCTCTAACATGTTTATTTTTATGTTTAAAAATATTCCCCAAAATTTTACTATTTTTAGAGTTTATTTGTTATTTTAAATTAAATTTACAAAGTCAGATTCTCTGGAAAATACAATATCTGGCAATATATTTGTTTTCGGTCGACCGGGTCACACCCGTCGATCGACCGGCTAGAAAGCCTATTTTTAGACCCTACAGATAGTCGCTCATCAGTCGACTGAGTATGTAGGTTCAGTCGATCAATACAACATTGTCGGTCGACCAAATGAGCTTGCAATGTTTTAGTCTGCCAACGGTCATCTAGTCGGTCGACCGACCATGGTCTATCGGTCGATCGAAACTATTGCAACGGCTAGTTTTCCAGACTCCGTGATTTTGTGGATTTTTGTTGGTTTTGAGGATTTTCTTGGGATTTGGGCTATTGTTTTGAGTGCCTATAAATATCTTTAACCCCTCATTTGTTCAGGTAATGAATAATGGATGTTTAAAACAAAGTTTTACAAGTTTGTTTAAGGGTTTTTAAAGGAAAAATCAAGTGTGTTTGGTTTATGCAAAAGTTTTTACAAGAGGAGAAAATCATTTCAGTTTTGAGCTACAATTCTCAAATCTCTATCTCTCTTGTTTTCAGAGAAGTTTTTCTAAACTCAATCTCTACCTATTATATTTTGTTTATCATTTCTATAAGCTAGATTTTAATTGAGTTTATATTTTTGTTTACTCATTGATTGCACACACAACCTATTGAGCTTTTAGTATTACACATTGAGTATAATTTGGGTTGTAATGAGTGATTCATTGAGTGTGGGCTTAACCTAGTTCTCATATTATTTAGAGAACAAATTATTTGTATTTGTGCTTAATTGTTGATAGAACACGTTGTAATACATAAGGACACTTAGAGGAGTTGTTGGTGAGAGACGGGGTCAATTCCAAGAGGAGTAGCATCGGTTATAAATCCTAGGGAGATGTCGTAATTCCGAGCACTTGAGGAAGGTGACACGGGCTAGACTAACACTTAGAGGAGTGTATTGTGTATTGACAATCGTGTGAGTTATAAACGTTATTGGTGAGCGTTGAAAACCGAATTGTGTAGTTATTTGAGTTGATAGTGGAGATTCTTCTCGAGGGTGAGGAGCGGAGATGTAGGTCGTGGGTCGACCGAACTGCGTGATCATTTACTTGTGTTTGTGTTTGGCATTGACGCACTTATTATTGTCTCATTGTTTATTTCACCTATTGTCATATTCTTTATTCTTGCATATCCTTGCATATATCTCATTATATATCTCATTTCTAGGATATTTGTTAATTAGTTTTAATTTAGTATCATAATCGGATTAGATTAGCAAATACCCTATTCACCCCTCTCTAGGGTACTCTCATTTGGTATCAGAGCTTGGTGCTCTTTGATTTGTGGCTTAATCGCCTTGAGTCAAAGATCCTCATTTTGATTTATTGCTAATCTAGTGATATTTCATCTTGCTTGCATAATATATCATGGATATGTATGGTGCACCTAGCTTAGGTTATGCTATTAATATTGCTCCAAGAATTGATAATTTCCCTTATGCTCAATGGTGTGTTAGATTTAAACTATTTTTTAAATCTAAACATTTTGATTTATGGAAAATACTTGACGATGCTTATATTGTACCCACTTTAGAGAAATCCAAGTAGAGTAATAATGATAAAAAGATATTTACCATGAACAAGCTATTGTTAGAATTTTTGCTAAATTCCTTTGATTCATCTATATCTAACAAGCTTGCTCATTTTGATAGTGCTTACAAATTATAGAAATTCATAGAAGCACATGAAGGAAACTTAGAGGAGATCTGACGTGTTTTGACGGATTCTACTTCAAGTAAAATTGGAGTCTCATCGTGCATAAGGCCACTAGGCTATAGCTCTAGTGAGGTATGAAAGTCCGAATCTGAATGTGATTTAACTATTGGTGAACTCGCTTGTGCATATGATAGATTAATGCATGCCTATAAAAAGTTGCATCATAATTTTATTGACTTGAAAAACAAGCATGTAAATTTGAAATCCGATCATGATATGCTAGCATCAAAATTTGATGATATTTCTAAAGAAAATGTGATTCTTAAGAACAATAATGATAAATTAAAACAAGATCATATTTCTCTTAGCTTAAAGATAGCTAGCTTATCAAATGAGAAAAATGATGTTATTTTAGAAGTAGAAACAATTAGAAATGAATTTAATTCTTTCAAAGATAATCATATTTGTTCTACTTCTAATACCAATGCATATGTGCCTAATAATGAGTTGAATTATATGAAGAACCGCATTTCATCATTAGATTCAACCCTTACTACATGCTTTAAAAATCACAAGAAACTTGTGAACACGTATGCTAAGCCATGTAATACTATTTCCAAATCACGTACATATTATGCACACATGTATCCTAAAATTTATAAATGCACTATTTGTGGCCGTAAAGACCATCTTGCCAAATTTTGCTTTGATGTACAAAAACCCAAAAATGCAAATATTAGTGTTCCATGTGCATCTCACAAAGTTTCTTTATCACACACATATACACATGCACACAAAGTTCATCATAAGCATACAAATGTATATAAGTGTGATTATTATGGTGGGTTTGGCCATTTGGAAAAATTTTATTTTGATTTGAGAAAAGTTTCACATTTGTAAAATAATTTTAAAAGACCATCTTTGATTGTAAATGATTCTCGTGCTCAAATAAATGGTCAAAAAAATCAAATGCTTCCATTTTATTGCACGTGTTGTAATAGAATTGGTTATTTGCGTGAATATTGCGATGACTGAGCCCGTGCACAAAATGCACCCACATGAGATCATAACCCTAGGGCTTTAAGCTTTATTGATAGGGTCATGTCCCTAAATTCTTCGGTACCAAGAATATTTGGGTACTAAAACAAGTTTGATTTTTAAAGAACAAAACTTTTAACATTTTTGGTTTTTCATGTTCTTTAAAAAGATGACTTTTTTTTGAACTTTGTTTGTAAAAAAATTATGAATTTTTCATCATATTTAGAAAAGTACATGATTTTTTAAATATAAAATAAATGGTGTTTTAAATCTTTTTTATTGATCAAACTTATTTTCGAAAATTTGTTTTTGGTACATATCATGAATTTTTATTGGTTTTGATTTTGTAGAAGAGGTTTATATTTAGCAACCCCCATATTTATTTATCTTTTTCTTTCATAACATGTTTTTCCAGGTGCAAAATCTTTATATGAGTTTGATCAAGCTCCAAGAGCTTGGCATAATTGCCTTTCTAGTTTTCTTGTCGAAAATGATTTAATTGATCTATGTTTGTTTTATCCAAAGCATACACTTCTTTTTTATCTTTGTGGATGAAACACATAAATGTTTTGACATTTTTTATATATGATCCTGTAGATAGAAAAGATGTGTCTATTATTTATATTGATTGAGAATCCCTATTAACGGACATCTTTACCTAACCTCTTTGCCAAGAAATTGTTTTATAAGAGGTGATTTGAGCATGCTTGTCATTTGATTCAAATATTTGCTTGATCATTTCTTATCTCCTTCAAAAATTGATATTTGTATAATTTTTTGGCCTACGTTTGGATTTCAAATCATCTCATGGATTTATGGTTTTTCATGAATTTTTATGAATTTTCCTTTCATGAATTTTCATAAATTAATTCATGAAATTTATTTGATATTATTTATTCATGGATTTTCATAATTCCCCTTCGTGGGTTTTCTTTCATGAATATTTCTGGATGATGTTTGGATCATCATTTTATTGTCTTTGAAGGTTTGTTTATACTATTTTCAACTTTAATTAAATTATTTTTTATGCATTAATTTTTGCTTAAGATTTGTTTTAAAATCTATGTATAGAGACACCATTTTCATAATGATATATCTTTATGTGTTCTCTTATCACTTTGTATGTAAGTTGTGCTTAGTGTGTTTTTACATCTGTGTTTACTCACATATATGCATTATTATACTTTTATATGTTTTATGGCATATTGAGAGGGGGAGCTTATTCCATATATGTGTTTTATACTCATCGTGCTTTTTTGATGGGGGGGGGGGGGGGGGGGGGGGGGT
>BQKN01064537.1:205108-245452 GCA_022839385.1 Asparagus kiusianus
TCTCTTCATTTCTTGTTGTTTTCCCCATTTTGATGTTAACAAAGGGGGAGAAACAAGTATATTGTGAGTATATTTTGCTTTTACTTTCTATTGGTTTATGCATGAGGAATATAAATTGTATATTCATTTAATTTCATGCATATTTCCTATACTCTTTGTGTAGATTGTTTGTCATCATCAAAAAAGAGGAGATTGTTAGGTCTCATGTTTATAAATCTGTTATCTAATCTAGTTTTGATGATTAACAAATAATTTCTAACATCGCTTGTTGAGTGTTTGTGTTTGTTTGTTAGGTATTCTACACAAAGATCCTGAATCGGAGGTAGGATAGAATCGAGCTTAATGACGATATCTCAGAGGTTGGATGGAATCAAGCTTAACGATGATATCTTGGAGGTTGGAGGGAATCAGATTGAAGCTTTGCGCAATTCAAGTCAAGATCCAATATCGCTTCATCCACAACCAAGGCGAGCTTAATTGAAGATCAAATTGTTTGGGTATAGTGTTTTAGGTTTATACTTTGTGTTTTTATACTTAGAGCTCAAATTCATACACACACATTTATTTTGATTTATCGTTTATTGTTATTTTCAGATTATAGACTTAACGACACAATTTTATATCTTTCCTCAAGTCTATAAATCTATTTTAAAGTATTCAAAACTTGTTTAAAGAAATTTTATCAAAACCAAATTTTAACATTTTTGAATTTTGAACGGTTTGTAAAATATCGAGCTTTTGAGTTATTGACTTGACGACAATGTTTTATACTTGTTATTAAGCCTATTAATCCATTCAAAATTGTTTCCAAACTTATATATAATCATTGTGTCAAAATCAGTTATTTAAAAACTCATATTTTTGACATTTTGGAAAAATAATAAATTTTCACAAATACGAAGTGCAAATTGAAAATGTTCTTCTCTAACATGTTTATCTTTATGTTTAAAAACATTCCCCAAAATTTTACTATTTTTAGAGTTTATTTGTTATTTTAGTCAGATTCTCGGGAAAATACAATATCTGGCAAAATATCTGTTTTTGGTCGAGCAGGTCACACTCGTCGGTCGACCGGCCAAAAAGCTTGTTTTTAGACCCTGCAGACAATCGCTCATTAGTCGACCGATGGCGTAGGTTCAGTCGATCGATACAACATTGTCAGTCGACCGAATGAGCTTGCAATGTTTAAGTCTACCAACGTTCATCTAGTCGATCGACCGACCATGGTCTATCGGTCGACCGAACATGGTCTATCGGTCGATCGAAACTACTGTAACGGATAGTTTTCCAGACTCCGTGATTTTGAAGATTTTGTTAGTTCTAAGGATTTTCTTGGGATTTGGGCTATTGTTTTGAGTGCCTATAAATATCTTTCGGCCCTCATTTGTTCAGGTAATGAATAATGGATGTTTAAAATAAAGTTTTGCAAGTTTGTTTAAGGGTTTTAAAGGAAAAATCAAGTGTGTTTGGTGTTTACAAGAGGAGGAGATCATTTCGGTTTTGAGCTACAATTCTCAAGTCTCTATCTCTATTGTTTTCAAAGAAGGTTTTTTAAACTCAATTTCTAGCTATTATATTTTGTTTATCATTTCTATAAGCTAGATTTTAATTGAGTTTATATTTTTGTTTACACATTGATTGCACACACAACCTATTGAGCTTTTAGTATTACACATTGAGTATAATTTGGGTTGTGGTGAGTGATTCATTGAGTGTGGGCTTAACTTAGTTCTCATCTTGTTTAGAGAACAAATCATTTGTATTTGTGCTTAATTGTTGATAGAACATGTTGTAATACACAAGGATATTTAGAGGAGTGGTTGGTGAGAGACGAGGTCAATTCTAAGAAAAGTGGCGTCGGTTGTAAATCCTAGAGAGAGGTTGTAATTTCGAGCACTTGAGAAAGGTGACACGGGCTAGGCCAACACTTTAGAGAAGTGTATTGTATATTGATAATTGTGTGAGTTGTAAACGTTATCAGTGAGCGTTGAAAACCAAATTATGTAGTTATTTGAGTTGATAGTGGAGATTCTCCTCGAGGGTGAGGAGCGGAGACGTAGGTCGTGGGTCGACGGAACTCCATGATCATTTGCTTGTGTTTGTGTTTGGTATTGGTGAACTTATTATTGTCTCATTGTTTATTTCGCCTATTGTCACATTCCTTATTCTTACATATCCTTGCATATATCTCATTATATATCTCTTTGCTAGGATATTTGTTAATTAGTTTTAATTTAGCATCGTAATCAGATTAGATTAGCAAAAACCATATTCACCCCCTCTCTAGGGTACTCTCAGCTGCTGCTATTGCCCTAGCCATATTCTTGTAGGCTCGGGCATCCTCCATGTCCGTATACCCATGAGCCTTAGCCATCAACTATTCGTATGTAGAGCATAACTTCTTGGCGAGTGAGTCGATCAGCTTATTGTTTGACATGCCAGTCATAATGGACGACATAGCGACCGTGCTTCCCGAATTGTCAACCTCCAATCGCATCGCTTAGAACATCTTGAAATATCTTCGGAGGCACTCTCCAGGCTCCTACCTCATTTGTATCGACACATGAGCAAGCAATTTCTACTTGGTGTCAGCTAAAAAGTGGTGCACAAACTTCTGACTGAGTTGCTCGAAGCTACCGATGGACTTATTCTCTAGGGAGTTTCACCAGAGCTTAGCACTTACTGATTAAGGTGATGGGAAAACACCTACATATAATGGCTTCGGGCGCCTGCAGCATGCTCATAATATCATAGTAGTTCTGGACATGCTCCGCAGGATCTCCCTCGCCCTTGTATTTCTCTACTTGGGGCATCTTGAATTTCTCACAGGGGGCGGGGCGTTCATGATGTCATCAGTGAGAGGAGTGTTCCCCCCTATAGCTTCGACGATTGGTCGGTAAGTCTGATCATAGCCGAAGGCCATGCAGTTAGCTGAGGGGACTGGAGCGGCATGATAGGTCGAGGACCTCGTTGAGCTCCTATGGTAGCGTGCTTCCTGCCATCACAACTAGGTTAGAAGTCTCATCAGTCACTTCCATTTATTGAGAGTAAGGTCGACAAGGATCTGCTCGGTGAGTCGACTGGCATGGAAGAGGAGATGTGTGCTCGATTCGGCTTCTCAGTTGTCCGGTATGACCAGCATGCAGAGGTGGAGGAGGAGCTTTAGGCTGGGCTTCTAAAGAAGGATGAGTTGCCAAAGGTTGGTCCTCTGATGGTGAAGGAGCAGTGTAGTAAGCAGGCTGAGGAAGAGGAATCCGATGGAGGAGTTCAGTGGTAAAAGCTGCAAACTGCTGCTGAAAGGTTTGGGTGATCCAATGGGTGGACTCTTCAAACTGGGCTTGAGTGACATAGACTGGATGCGGTGCTCCAAGGATGGACTGATCAGGCTTGTGCTTAGAATCAAACATGATTGCTCGGAGAAGAAAGAAGGCCCCATAGTTGGTGCTAAATTGTTGATGGCTGTTATCAAACAGTCAATGAGAAAAGTGATCAGGTTAACGAAGATCCTCTAACACTCTGATGTTCAGTTCTGAGGTGTGTTGTTCTTCCCCGCATAGATAGAAAATCGTAAGAGGGCGGAGTTGGGTTCTCTGGTTGTTCCTTCGACGATCAAGTCAATAATTTGTTTGAGTGGAGAAGTAACTGAACTATAGAAGTTCTTAAGCATTGTGGGTAGAGATAAATATTTTACCTTTATGCTAAAAATAGTAATCATATTTATAGAGGTAGTAGAGGGGTAGGATGGTAACTTCGACTGAGTATGGGCTGGTGCCAAGTTACCATTTGTTTTACAGGTGTTGGTCGGCGAGTGGAGGTGAGGTCACTTTCGCATTTAATGTGAAGTGACTGGGGGCATGTAGTGCTGATGTAGTCCGATGTGTCATAAAGACTATTGGGGGCAGAGAAATAATGATGCTCATTATACATTTAATGACATCTATTGTGAGGTGATCAGCTGTCAGTGCGTGAGAGGAGGCTCAAGGCTCGAGTTAGTCATCGCCTTTCTACTCATCTGTTAGAAGGTCGAGAAGTACCGCCACTTGAGTCGCCTTCGTGAGATGTCGGTCGAATGGTCAGTCGAGTAGGTTGATCAAGGAGTTGACCTAGCCAGGTGTCGACATGTCATACCTTTTGAGTCACCCTTGCGAGATGTCAGCGTGTCGATTCATTCGAGATAGGTCTTTGGATATCTTGAAGTGAAGAGCTGGCTCGATTGTGCATAATGTGGGATACATGTCTGCTACCGATTGGAGATTACTTTTTAGCACTAAAACAGCTATAACACTATCTAATTCTCATAAAGTTATATAAAGAATTAAAGACACAATCCCAACAATCTCCACATTGGATTTGATTCACAAACTCTCTTGAAGATATATCATCGCCGTCTTGAAACCTCGTCTCTCCTGCTAGCGTCTTCTATTTTTTAACACTTCAAATTGAAGCATCTGCACTCTTAATTGAAACACCCATACTCTAACCTGGATGCCCCTATAACCCTCACTTTTATCTGTCTCGCTGTGGCGCCTCCACTTCTCTTGTGTGCACCAAGAGATCTTTGTCACCTTTAACAGTAGAAGCAAATCAATCATACTTCTCCTCCCAACTTGAGCCTGACAATAGCCTCCCACGCTTGTTGTCCTTGTACTCCACCTGCATCGCTCATCTCAAACTATATCGGTGCACCTCTACTACTCTACACTACAAGCCGAATGCCTCTATCTCCTCCATCACTTGGCTTGGACAGAATATGAGTGCTCATTGTCTTCAAGTCCAATGCCACCATCTCCATCAATATGTGTGTCACTCAGTCATCCCTGCTTTCAAGCTCCACCTAATCTAGCACTATCCTCCTTAAGTTTACACACCAACAAACTCCTGCTCCCACGATGACTCCGAATTATTATATGCTGACAACTCTACTGTTAGAATCACATTTGATTCTCTACACCAGTTTTATTTGTCGCATACTCGTTTAACCTATCTGCCATCAGATCTGTCTCATTACCACCATCAAAACTTATCAGTACTTTCTGACCAATTTGAGTAAAATCTGAAGAATCAAACCCTCCCATTGCTTTCTGAGCACTCCAAAACATAGGAATAAACTCCTAGATCGTCAAAATCCGCCTTCAAACCCTCAATCAGAAGACAAATTAATTTGCACCGTTGGATTTGATTTAATAATTTAACTAAACCCTCACCCACGTGAACAGTGTTCCCATTGCTAGAGTGTTCCCGCCGCTACAGTGCCTTCTTTTTTCATCTTGATTCTTGTAACGCCGCCGAGCTTCACTTTTGTACGACGTCTATCTTGCGAACTCGCTCCCGGATCCATCATCATCGCTCTGATACCACTTGTTGGGGAATTTTAGTTTCCCCGCGTACTACGATCTCCGCAACTCAAAAACCAACCCACAATCTACAAGATATAAAACAACCACAGTCAAGAAAAAAACACCGAGATTTATGTGGTTTGGTCGAGCAACTTGGACCTACATCCAGAGGGCGACAATTCGAGATATTCGCTATGTATCAGGGAGAACTATAAGATGAACCACTCAACTCTCGTCTCTCAATCTTTCAACCTCACATACATAATCAACTCTCATATTCTCTCCAAAACTCACTCCTTATAATCTTTTGAACGGACAGAGACTGCGAAACTCTCTCCCAATATTATAATCTTTTGTACGGACAAACACTATGAAACTCTCGTCTCTCGCACAATATTCTTGAATCAGGCTACGCTCTTTGCTAACCTTAGATTACAAGAATATTGTCTATCTTTCCTCTAACAATAGAAGAATATATATAGGAAAACCAAAACCCCATTACTATCCTAACTTCCTAATTAGAATAGGATTCAAACTCCTAATCATGATGAGACTCAATCTCTTAATCATTATAGATCTCTAACCCTATCTAATTCTCATAAAGTTATACAAAGAATCAAAAACATAATCCCAACAAAGAATAACAATAAAAATATTTATTTATTTACCTATTATGATGTAAGACTGAAGTTAAAAGATTCATATAAAGAAATTGAATATAACCCAATCTTTCTATTACACGACCAAAGTTATAATTTTTAGTGTACTACGACTATTTTCCGCATCTTTTAACTACATGACTACAAACAAAGGAGGCCATCCAATAGAACAGAGAGATCTTGCTGATCAGCTTTGCACGTGTTTTGAACATGAAAAATAGAAATTGGTTTCCTTTTTTTCAATCTGATGAAAAGACTAGATATACATAAATCTGACACGGGTGATTTTGATCCTGCATATGACGGATCTGCCTACGCACACAATTTGATCTAGTAAAAGGAAAATTGATAGCAAATCATTCTTGTACTGCCCAAAAAAAAGACATCAAAATGTGAAATTATTGGAGCAAATCATAATTTGGATAGTAAATAAAGAGACCAATTTGCCTTTCCAAGTAAAATGAGAGGAAGAGAAGCGCCTCAAAAAGATGGACTTACGAGAACATGAAAATCATTCACAAACTATAAGAAATTATTTAGCAATTATTTTAATAAATGCAGAGAAGAATAGGTAAAGAAAAAAAAACTATTAGAGTCAAATATATACACTAACCATGAAAAGTAAAAATAGTTACTTTGTATACTATTACATGTAAATATTCAAGTTTGCAGGCACTGACCATAGTCTTAGAATACTACATGCAAGTATTTCACGATAGCTTCTAAGAGATTGGTTTGTTCATTTTTTAAGAAACTAGTATAATGCACGTGCTTTGTACATGAACATTTTTTGTATTTAATATTATATTATATAATAAATTATATATAAATATTTTACAAAGTTATTTTATTACACTATGATTACAAATTTTAAGTTATTCTATTATTAGTACTTATACTATTATTAATATACATTATTTAAATTTGCTTATGTAGACAATTTATTTAAGAGTATAATTATTAAAAAAATAATGCAATTATTAGTTTAAGTAACACTATTGAAATAGCGATAAAAAAGTAACACTATCGAAATAATTAAACCATTTATATTATTAAATATTTATGTTATGTACATATATTATTACAGTATCTTTAAATAATGGAAATAATTTTTAATATTATATGACTTTATGTTGTTGTTATGATGTTTTCAATCGTCAAAGTGCAGCCCTTTGCCAGCAATGGACATGTGTACTTCTACATGCAATGCTCCAATCAAATTAGCGGTCAAGACCAGTAAGGATCTCGACTTAGCCTACCCGCTGAGTTGACATCCCCTTAGGACGGCTCGAAGGACGATACTTGTCGACACTCTTGTCGAAGATGACTCGCTACGAGCCCGCTCAACCAGTTACTCGACCCCTTTGCAAGGTTGACTCGAGAGAGGTTACTTCTCGGCCAAGTTAGAAGATGACTTCGACCTCGAGAGTCTCCCTTTGACAAACATGTCAGCATCGCATTTAATGCTTGTCAGCACCATCATGCCTCTAGCCCCAATAGTCTTCATAACTCATCGGACCACGTCATCACCGTCATGCCTCCAATCGCTTCTCATTTAATGCTAAGGTGATCTCTCCTCCAGTCTCCAGCTGACACCTGTAAAGCAAGTGCTAACGCAGCCGCCAACCCATACTCCTTCACCGTCATTCTGTGCTGGGCCACAATGATGGTTCTACCCTTATACCATCGGTATAAATAGAGGTACTATTCCAAACACAGAGAGGTCTAATCTCCTGAGATCTAATCTCTAATTTAACCAATACCTGCTAATTGCACTACACTACAGAACTCACACAGTTCTTCATTTCTCCACTCAAGTTCACCAGTTGACTTGATCATCGGAGGAACCACGGGGGAACCAAGCCACATCCTCTCATGAGCTGTTATTTGTGTGGGTTCAAGCTACTAGACTCAGAACCGGATATTCGGGGAAGGGAGCGGCCCCTCGTTAACCTCACTCCAACCACCATTTTAATTGATTGTTGTTTTCGGGAAAAGTTGCTGTTTTTATTGCTTTGATATCTGTTACAATTTCAGACGTTACAACAGAATAAAAAGTCGATCTTTTTATAAGATCTACTTGTGCAATAAAACAAAGATTACAACTTTAACGAAAATAAACACGAGATCCCGTTTTGGTGCGGTCTCGCTTGCGTGGGTCTTTTGCCTGTGACGGGGATGTTGATATCCGTGGACCACCGGTCGATCAAGATCCTTTCCGGAAGAATCCGGCAGAGTTTCGTCTATCCGCGAAGGGATATAGAAACAGAACTTCGTCGATCCGCGTGAGATCTTAGAAGTTTTAAAGCTTATATCTCGGCTAAAACGAGACACTAGCTCTTCTTAGTGTCACCTGCGAAGGGTAACACCAAGGAAAAGAAAGGGGGAATGAAGAAGAAGTTGATGAAGAACTCTCACTCCTCGATCCGGCAGGGCTTCGCCGTTCTCTTTGAAAACTCTGACTCTTTACTCCGGCAGGGCTTCGCCGCTCCTCTCTGAAATTTCAGATCTCAAGTGCGAAGCTCAAGATCAGAAATTTCTCTCCCAAAACCCAGGCCAAGAGAATGGAGGCCCTAGGGGCCTATTTATAGGAAAACAAGGAGGGGGGGACGTTTTGGATAAGGACACCCATGGGGTATCTCGGCCAGACCGAGACACCCCTTGGGTGTCTCGGGTTGGCCGAGACACCCTTGGGGTGTCTCGGTTTGGCCGAGACACCCCTGGGGTGTCTTGGTTTTGCCAAGACACCCCTCGGGTGTTTCGAGCTTGCCGAGATGCCCCGGGTGCCTCGGTTCAGTCCGAGACTGTCCGCCGTTGTCCCGCCGTTGACTTTTCGTCCCAACTCGGATTTGCGCGATTCCGAATGCATTGGAATTCTGACGGAGAGCTCTGTCGATCCCATTGGTTGGATTATCAGTGGGACAAACAGGATCTGAAGGGTGTTGCTCCTTTTGCAGTGGTCACGGGGTTCCCGGTCAATCGGTATCCCCGTTATTCCGAAACTCCGTCGGCTCACGTGGCTCGTCGATTCACTTCAGGCACTCACCGACGTCGATGGAACTCTTGTGAACCGGATAGTAACGTTCATCGTCGCTCGTTAACACTGAGCTGTGAGCGGGGACCTATCGGCAATTTTCGATGCCTACAGATACCCCCTCCAAAGTGTTTCGGACTCGTTTCTTTTATAGAAGAGACCGGAATACTTTGGATATGATTGGTCCAGCCTTCAGTCGGCCTAAGGGACCTGTGGTTCACTTCAACTCTCGGCTCCTTCGATTTTCAGTTTATCCGGTGCTTTGTCGGATAACCAAAGTTGTTTCGGCGCTGAGTTTATCGCCTGGCCGTCGTTGGAATCTCGAGTCTATAGCTGGTGAGTTGAGTTTGGCTCGTGTCATTGAGTTGACTTTTGAACTTACTATCCCTATCACATCGTATTGACTTGGGGTTTCGGATCACTGTGTGTTGACTTTCTGTTGCAACGCACCGATTGGCGTTGACCCAGGGTTACGCGTTGACCGGTGTACACCCTAGGGTTTCGAATCCGCATGGGTTGACTTTTGTCGCCACGCGTTGGCTTTCGTCGCCGCGTGTTGACTTTTGTCATAACGCGCTGTCCGGCGTTGACCTAGGGTTACGCGTTGTCCGGCGTCTACCCTAGGGTTTTGAGCCGCGTGGGTTGACTTTCGTCGTCACGTGTTGACTTTCGTCGCCACGTGTTGACTTTTGTCGCAACGCGCTGTACGGCGTTGACCTAAGGTTACGCGTTGACCAGCATCCACCCTAGGGTTTTGAACCGTGTGGGTTGACTTTGATCACAACCCGTTGATTGGGGTTGACCTGGGGTCACGCGTTGACCGGCGTTTACCCGAGGGTTTAGAATCGCCGTACGTTGACTTTGATCGCAACCCGTTGATTGGGGTTGACCCAGGGTTACGCGTTGACCGGCGTCTACCCTGGGGTTTCGAACCGTCGAAAGTTGACTTGTGGAATTTCATCCATATTTTCAACCGTCGGCGAAGAAAATCAATATTCGTGGAAACATCGGGGGTTTGGAAAACACTTCGGGGGGTCAAAAGGTCGTTCGGTGGGTCAAAACCCGGGCGAAACACCCCGGGGTGCCTCGGCAAGGCCGAGACACCCTTGGGGTGTCTCGGCATTGCCGAGACACCCATGGGGTGTCTCCCCTAGATGGTCCCCCCCTCTCTCATTTGGCCTCTTCCTTGTTTTGTCTTTTGTGTATGGTCCCCCCCTTTTCAAAAGAGATTCTCTCTTATCCTCTTCCTCTCTTCTTCTTCTTCCTCCAAACTTCCTCCATTGTTTTCTCCTTCAAGAGCTCAAAATTTCAGATTTGGTGTGGACTTAATTGGCCGAAATTACCCTTTCAAGCTTAGGGTTCTTCTCCTCTTCAAGTTTCAAGGAAAGAGGCTATTTTGGGCAAGCCTTCTTTTAAACCCTTCCCCTTTTTGACAGATTATACTTGTAATGGAGGTAGGCCATGGATCCATATGCAAAGACCATGTCTTTTTGGTAAAAAGATCGGTTCTTTGATGATGGGTTATGTATGCACCAAGCTTCGGGGGGTTTTATGCAAAATCTGCATTTATGGCCGAAATTTTGGAGGGCTCATTTGCAAAAAGGGGACTGAAATTCGTGGGGTTTTTCATGCAAAAATGGAACTGAAGTTTTGAGGCTTGGATTTATGTCCATTTTGGTCAAGAAATATGAGGGGTGCTTTATGCAAGAGGATTGAAGGACTCTTGAGGGGTTTATTTGCAAAACAGCCCGTAGGGGCTTATTTGCAAAAGGGCAGCGGAACATCTTTTGATAAAGGCATGCAGAGACCAAACCAAAAGATTTGTGAATGGGTTGCAGGACCAACTTGTTAAAGCTGATTCATCTGCATATGTGGATCTTATCGGATAATCGAGTCACGAGACCAACCAACAGAGGTGATGCATCAATGACTCGTACTTATAGAATTTTTTTGGCAAATTCTCAGCCATCAACGGATTTGATGAGCCTTTACCGATTACCATTTGAATCGGGCTAGCATGCGGATTGTTTAAGTCCGTTCCGCATGTGACGTTGTGCTAAAGGAATTAACTCCCTTAGGCTTGATGCTACGACTTCGAATACGTAGGCTTCGTCTTTCTCGCGGGAAAGACTACCCGGCAACGCGTGTTAGGCGTTGACTTCATCTCTGTCTTTTCTAAAAGCAAAGACAGGGGAAAATGTGCTATGATTTTGAATACATAGGCTTCGCTATTGTTACGGGAATAGGCTACCCGGCAGCGCGTGTTAGGTGCAAACTTTATCCTTACTAGGTTTCAGGATAAAATATCCCAGAATCGAAATCTGGTGTCTTTTCTCAATCGGTGAAAGACTAAACCGGCAACGCGTGTTAGGCGATGACTTATCCCTACTTAGGATTCGGGATAAAATTCCCCGTGCGTGTGAAGCACGGATTATGGTGTTATTAATAACAACCTGCCACAATGTGGAATATGTGTGCTTTTGTCCTCTTTTTACGGTTAAGGACTAACCGGCAGCGCGTGTTAGGCACTGACTTTGGGATTTTTGGCAAACCCCCAGCCTTCAACGGGTTTGACGTGCCTTTACCGATTACCGTTTGAATCGGGCTAGCATGTGAGTTATTAAAAACCGTCTCACATGTGACGTTGTGCTAAGAAAATTACTCCTCTTAGACTTAGTGCCATGCTTTTGAATACATAGTCTTCGTCTTTCTCACGGGAAAGACTACCCGGCAACGCTTGTTAGGCGTTGACTTCATCCCTGTCTTTTCTAAAAGCAAAGACAGGGGAAAAGGTGCTATGATCTTGAATACATAGACTTCGTCTTTCTCACGGGAAAGACTACCCAGCAACGCTTGTTAGGCGTTGACTTCATCCCTGTTTTTTCTAAAAGCAAAGACAGGGGAAAAGGGGAGAGGAAGAATTTTATATTCTATCTCCCGGTATTGAAGAGGAAGAATTTTATATTCTATCTTCAATGGGAAAGGAGGCTCAATGAGAGAGGAAGAATTTTATATTCTATCTCCCATTGCTGAAGAGGAAGAATTTTATATTCTATCTTCAGTTGGAAAGGAAACTCGAGGTGGGATCTCCACCCCCAGAATCCGACAGGTGAAACTAGGAGTGGGATCTCCACTCCGAGAATCGAAAGGCTGAGAGAGGAAGAATTTTATATTCTGTCTCACAGTGCTGAAGAGGAAGAATTTTATATTCTATCTTTAGTTGGAAAGGAAACTCGAGGTGGGATCTCCACCCCAGAATCCGAAAGGATGAAACTAAGAGTGGAATCTCCACTCTGAGAATCGAAAAGATTTGGATAATCCTAACTGTCGTAAGGTTTGGTTACCGAATTTGAAAGTGGACCTCTCGTTCATTGAAGGAATCGAGAGGGGATTTTGGTTGTGGCCCTAACTGTAGTAAGGTTTGACCAAATGGGAGATTTGAGACGATCCTAACCGTAGGAAGGTTCGATCGCTTGATTTGAACGTGGACCTCTCGTTCATTGAAGGAATCGAGAGGAGATTTTGGTTGTGGCCCTAACTGTAGTAAGGTTTGACCAAGTGGGAATTGTGTGATGGAGACTATGAGTCGTCAAACACCACTGAAAGTTTTGTGAGGGAAGATTAATCCATCGAATGATTAGATCTCATCTCAGCAGAAGAGTGTTTGTGAGAATTAGAGTCTGACAAACAAGAACATCCTGAATTCGAATGTGGATTTCTTGTTCATCTCTCTTACAGCGACCGGGTTATCCCTAAGAATATCCCAATGTGGTATTCTTCCGGGAACTTCCCGGTACATTAATAATCCACCCCCAGCTTCTTCGTGAAACTGGGCTCATCATTGTATCTGGTTGTATGATCGGGTTATCCTTAAGAATACCATGCATGGCACTCTCCAGGAACTTCCCGTGGAAGAAAGGAAATAGTTTAGACTCATATACCTGTTGGAGTATCAGGGAGCAGTTTAACCTCTTATACTGGTCGGAGGATTGAGAAACAGTTTATACTCATGTACTCGTTGGAGTTTCCGGAAGTAGTTTATACTCTTATACCGTTCGGAGTTATGCCGTTCTTAACCGGCTCACCCTAGCGTTATGACGCCGGCTTCAACCAAGGTTTGGATGCTATCCTTGAGTGTAAAGCACGCCTTGGTTGGGTGATGGATCCTCCTGTGGTATGCGCAGTACTTCGGATCCGCAATATCGTCAGCTTCCTCCTGATTCATAATCGGTGGGAGCTTGATCTTGTTATTGTTAAGGAGGGATTTGAAGATGGCTGGAATATCTTCGTCCTTGAAGGAGTACTCTTTTTGAGGCCTCTGTTTCGAAGTCTTTTGCTGCCTCCGGGTTTGCTGTCGCGACGTTTGATTAGCAGCCGCTGCAGGTGCTTCACCCCCATTACGAGAGGCGAAGTTCGAGTTTGGAGAATTAGCCATCGGTTGGCTCCTCTCGGCCTTCTTCCTTTTGAGGAATCGCTCAGCTTGCTCTCCTCGGGCCTTCAGATCCTTCCATATCTTGAGTGGCTCTACTCCCATAACATCCAGGATGTTAATGGACAAATTGTTATGACAAGTCTGCAAGATAAATTCTTCCGTGATGGGGTCCTTGCAGTTCATTGCCTGATTGTGGAAGCGTTTGATGAAGGTATCCACCGACTCTCCGTTTCTTTGTTTCTCATCAAAGAGTGTCCTGACCGACACTTCGTCATTATCATCAAAGAAATGAGTGAGGAACATGCTTTCCAAGTCCTCCCAGCTGTTGACGCTTCCAATTTTAAGATGTTGATACCAATCGAAGGCAGGCCCGCGAAGGGTGCCGACGAATGATCGAACCATCAAGGCTTCATTGCCGGAGATTGTGCCCAAGTGGGACTTGAAGTAGATTAGATGCTGAGTGGGCGAGCCCCTCCCGTCGAACGGCGTGAAGTTGATCAGGTTGAACTTCGCTGGATACGGGATCGAATCCCACTCTTTCGGATAAGGACATGGAATGCCGGTCTTCTTTACCTCTTGAGCAGACATCAAAGCGTTAATTTTGCTCTCGAGATCCTTCATTTTTTCGTCCTCATCTGCATCCTGTTTTGAGCAACTTTCGAGAGGAACAACGGGGCCACCCCCAGCATTGTCATCTTTGGGGGGACTACCCCCAATATTTTTGGGCGGTGCGTCGGCCATGACAATTTTGTCCACTTCAGGATCGCTATCAATTACGGCGTTCTGGGTGCGACGGCTGGATTCAACTAGTTGATTTGACAAAGCTTGGATTTGTTGGTCATGCATTTGTCTCATCTCCTGCATAGCCATTTCCATTTCGATTTTGAATGCTTCTTTCTGTTTGGCTAGAGCATCCTCAATGATTTTGGCTATTTGCTCGGTGTTGATCATTAACGACTCATAGGGTTGTCCCGCGCTCGATGCTGTTTCATCGGACGCTACAGCTGAGCAAGAATCTGAATCAGCATCTGAGACTTCCTCTTCTAAAGAAAGGCCGTTTCGTATACTTTGGTAATCTTTCCGGCCATTGGTTCCTGACCGTAACCGCGTCATACACCGGGATACTTCGGCAAGCTGGTCCAGGTTGAAGTACCGTGTTGATTCCCCTCTGCCAGCCATGTTAGCCGATACTCTTGGGTATTCGTCCTCTTGGAAACGTCTTGGCTTGGAGATCCTCTCAAACACCGAGACTCTCTTTGGGGTTTGAGGACAGCGGCATTCTGACAGCACCGCCTTGATAATGTTGGCACACGGGCAATGAGACTCCGTGTTTTGAGCGTATCTCTTTCGAAACTTATTCGCACCCCCAGCTCTATAGTACAACTCATCAGTTTGATAACTGGAGCAACCTACAGAGTGTTGGTGTGATCTCCCAGGTATAACACCATCATCATCAGACGAGTGTGTTTCCTTCTGGGGATGCGACGCTTTGTTAGCGTTTTCAAGAGTCGCGCGTTCAAGTTTACGCTTTTGTGAGCGTGGAAACTGAACGGGCTCTTTTGCTTCGACTCGCAATCCGATGCGGTCGGCCACAGAGGCTTTCTTTCTTTCATCTTTCATGGGGGGATTGATATCACCCCCAGTCTGAGTTGTCATTTGGGGATCTTTCAATGGTCCCAATCGCTCTTTGATGGGTACTTTACCTCGGTTTTCCGGTAAAGGACCGAGGCGACCCTTCAAAGGGATTCTGGCTCTTGTGTGATCCACGTTCTTGCTAAACTCTGTAGGAGATGCAAGAACGGGATCTGGATTTGGAGTAGGCTGGATGATAACCAGCTCCCCCTCCGCCTTAGGTGCTGCTTTTGGCTTTGGCACCCAAGCCCATTTGTGTGTGGACGGCTTTTTGACCGCCTCTTCTTTCTGCATCTCCTTCGCTTTCTGCAGAAGGAGTTGGGCGTGCGCAAGCAAAGCGCGACGTTTCTTGATTTGCTCTTCGAGAGTAGAGCGAGTCCTCTTGACACGGATCCATTTACTTGTCTCCGCTTTAGAGGAGGAGTTAGTTGTTTGCCATTGCTGCTCTTGGCACTGCCTGGCTTTCAGATCCATGTTGTAACGGATCCCGTCCATCGGCTCCAAAGCCTTGGCCATCTGACGAGCAAGGTTTTGACGTCGTCTTTGGCACGCCCTCTTTGACATGGTTGGAGCAACTTCAGCAGTCACCTTTGTAGCGGAAGGGAGATCTGGATCTGCGGCCTCGACCACGTTGAACGACGTAAGGACGTTGCGTGGTGCAGGGGCTACAGCGGCAATGGGCTCTTGAATCTTGGAGCTGGAGGTCCCGCGAACGTTCTCGGAGGAGGATGCCTTCTTGTGCCGGTTCGGGGAGGCAGATCTGGAGGAGGAGGAGGAGAGGTACTCTTTGAATTTCTGCTGATCGAACTCGTATTCGATCTCTTCATTCACTCGGATCTTGAATGCCGGTTGCGTCACGACGATCTCGGCAGCGAGATCGTTGGCTCCCACTGTGGTCGCCAGCTTATTTTCGGGAAAAGTTGATGTTTTCATTGCTTTGATATCTGTTACAACTTCAGACGTTACAACAGAATAAAAAGTCGATCTTTTTATAAGATCTACTTGTGCAATAAAACAAAGATTACAACTTTAACGAAAATAAACACGAGATCCCGTTTTGGTGCGGTCTCGCTTGCGTGGGTCTTTTGCCTGTGACGGGGATGTTGATATCCGTGGACCACCGGTCGATCAAGATCCTTTCCGGAAGAATCCGGCAGAGTTTCGTCTATCCGCGAAGGGATATAGAAACAGAACTTCGTCGATCCGCGTGAGATCTTAGAAGTTTTAAAGCTTATATCTCGGCTAAAACGAGACACTAGCTCTTCTTAGTGTTACCTGTGAAGGGTAACACCAAGGAAAAGAAAGGGGGAATGAAGAAGAAGTTGATGAAGAACTCTTACTCCTCGATCCGGCAGGGCTTCGCCGCTCTCTTTGAAAACTCTGACTCTTTACTCAGGCAGGGCTTCGCCGCTCCTCTCTGAAATTTCAGATCTCAAGTGCGAAGCTCAAGATCAGAAATTTCTCTCCCAAAACCCAGGCCAAGAGAATGGAGGCCCTAGGGGCCTATTTATAGGAAAACAAGGAGGGGGGGACGTTTTGGATAAGGACACCCATGGGGTATCTCGGCCAGACCGAGACACCCCTTGGGTGTCTCGGGTTGGCCGAGACACCCTTGGGGTGTCTCGGTTTGGCCGAGACACCCCTGGGGTGTCTTGGTTTTGCCAAGACACCCCTCGGGTGTTTCGAGCTTGCCGAGATGCCCCGGGTGCCTCGGTTCAGTCCGAGACTGTCCGCCGTTGTCCCGCCGTTGACTTTTCGTCCCAACTCGGATTTGCGCGATTCCGAATGCGTTAGAATTATGACGGAGAGCTCTGTCGATCCCGTTGGTTGGATTATCAGTGGGACAAACGGGATCTGAAGGGCGTTGCTCCTTTTGCAGTGGTCACGGGGTTCCCGGTCAATCGGTATCCCCGTTATTCCGAAACTCCGTCGGCTCACGTGGCTCGTCGATTCACTTCAGGCGCTCACCGACGTCGATGGAACTCTTGTGAACCGGGTAGTGACGTTCATCGTCGCTCGTTAACACTGAGCTGTGAGCGGGACCTATCGGCAATTTTCGATGCCTACAATTGTGTGATCACTTAACATCAATAATTGTAAATAATATTACCTTGTTTAATAATTAATATTGTCTCAGCAATAAAAAATTGGATGATATAAATTAAAAATACTATTATTTAGGAAAAATACTTTTATATAAAATTATTGGATCCTTGAAATTTATGAGACATTTACTTTCCAACAAAAAGTGCATGTCTCATAAATTCTAAGGATATAATATTTTTATATAAAGCAATTTTCCTAAATAAAAGTATTTTTAATTTATAACATCTAATTTTTATTACTAAGATGATATTATAATGTTCAAAAAGGTTATGCTGCTTACAATATAAAGAATCAATCCTTATTTGTACTATCATTAATAGTTATAATTATATACAATATTTTATTAAATAAATAATTTTACTATTTCATTATAATTAATAATTCTTTATAATAAATTATAATATATTTACTAATTTACTATCATTATAAATTATTAATATATTCTAGTGAATGACCAAATATTTTTGGGAAAAAGAAGAGGAAAGTATATGTCTCATGAATTTCAAGATAAATTATTAATATATTCTAGTGAATGACCAAATATTTTTGGGAAAGAAGAGGAAAATATATGTCTCATAAATTTTAAGGATCCAAATATTTTTATATAAATTAATTTTCCAACATAAAAATATTTTTAATTTATAACGTCCAAATTTTTATTACTAAGATGATATTAATTATCGAAACAAGGGAATATTTTTACAGCAAAAAGATATAATCCTATGTATACTATTATTAGTAATTATAATTATGTAAAATAATATATTAAATAAATAATTTTTACTATTTTATATAATTAATAATTTTTTATAATAAATTATCATATATTTATGAATTTTGTTATTATTATAAATTATTAATATATTCTAGTGAATGATGAAATAATTTGAGAAAATAAAGAGGTGTATAGTTAATGAGAGGTTATGGATCATTAGCTTTATACATAATGATATAATTGTGAGTTATAAAAAAATTAAAAAGGAAAGCAAAAGTTTTGACATGAGTGTTCTCTGTTATAAGTAGTATAGATTAGTTGTTATTCATAGCGGTAAGTAGGAAGAGGAATGGTTGTAAGGTATCTTTTTTAATGATTGTTTTTGTTATAACTATTTTAGTGCTAAAAAGTAATCTCCAATCAATAACAAACAATTGTTTTACATTATACGTAATCGGGCTAGCTCTTCACTTTAAGGTAACCAAAGACCAAGTTCGGACGACTCAACACGTCGACATTTCGCTAGAGCGACTCAAAAGGCGTTACATGTCGACCCCTAGCTAGGTCAACTTCTTGATCAATCTACTCGACCGACCATTCGGCCGACATCGTGAAGGCGACTCAAAAGGCGGTACTTCTCGACCTTTTACCGGACGAGTAGAAAGACGACGACTACTTCGAGCCTCAAGCCCTTCCTGCGCACTGACAACTGATCAACTCACAATAAATACCATTAAATGCGTGATTGGCACCATCATTCCTCTGACCTCAATATTCTTTATGACACATCAAACCACGTCAGCACCGCACACCCCCAGTCACTTCACATTAAATGCAAAAGTGACATCCCCTCCACTCATCGGTCAACACCTGTAAAGCAGATGCTAACTTGGCCGCCAGCTCATAACTCGTCGAAGTTACCATCCTGCCCCTCTACAACCATTATAAATATGGTTATTATTTTCAGCATAAAGATAGTATATTTATCTATACCCAGAGTGCATAAGAACTTCTACAGTTCACTTCTTCACTCAAACAAATTACTAACTTGATCGTCAGAGGAACAACCGGAGAGCCCAACTCTGCCCTTTTACGACTTTCTACCTATGCATGGAAGAACAACATACCTCAAAACCAGACATTCGGAGGGTTAGATGACCTCCTAGAATCTGATACTTTCTTTCATTTACTGTTTGATATCAGCTATCAACATTTGCAGTGATAATTAGTGAGAATAAAAGAGGGAGTGTAGGAAATTAATGTGAAAGGAAATGTAGAAAATTAATATGTTAATGAAAGGCTATAAAAATATAATAAATCTAATTCACGGTGAAATTGTATTGGGGTTAAGATTTATAGAGTATAAAGGCTTTTGATTTCTTGATGGATTCTGCCATTAATTCTCTTATGTTAATATTAAGTATGTATATGTCTTTATGTATGTATAAATGTGTTTTTATGTATGCATGTGTGTATTTTGTTGCAGATTGGAGTGCAGCTGTATAAATGTTTTAACATTCCAATCCATTTTTATGTATGCATGTGTTTTTATCGTACTAGTGTTTTTAAAATCAGCTGATTTATAGATTTATCACCGACATATCGAGTTTAGGCCATGACCGATATGATTTCTGCAAAAAAATTATCATATCATTTTGGTCAGTTTTTCCCGATATATCAATGTAAATCCAATAAAACGGCTGATTTCTCATAGATTAAAATTTTGCCAAATTTTCTAAAATTTACATTCTAAGTGAACATAATTACCTTTGGAGACAAAAATCCTCTTTTTCCATACCTAACCCACTTCCGGTAAACAAAATCAATGATATCCTGTTCTACTCCACATTTATTCATCGTGTAACCTTAATTTCCCCCCTCCTCCATTGTTCTCCCTCCTAAATCGCTTGTACATTTCTCACTCGAAGAACTCTATCGAAGACCTCTCTCGAAGCTCAACAACCCTCTTTCAAAGCTCCTTAGTTCTCAATCGAGGACCATTGATTGTTGTAGATCCTAAACAAGTCTTATTTACATTTTCGTATGTTTACATTTCGTTAAATATGCTTAGATTACATTTTATAACATTATATTATATACGCCCACCATTCAATATGACGCTCCGATTTACTACTTATATCTGACATATCCTAATAACTGCAATCCAATATAAATTTTGGTCATGCGATATATTTCTAATAACTGATATTTAAAACCTTGAACTGCACTAGCGGAAAAAATAGAGGAGTCTATCTGTGCAAACTTCAGGGTTCTACTTGCATTCGATCGTATTTTGAAATAAAACCCCTTAACAATTTGTTAAGATGGAGAGGGAATATTCTACTGAGTTTAAATTTTTTACTAGTTGGACGATTATACCTTAGTTATTTAACCAAACCGACAATCCTTTAATCTGTAACTTGTTAACATCCAAAACCCAAACCCATGTAATTAAATTTCAAACTTAATACAATCGTCATCTTCCCCAAGCGTCCACTTCCTTACCAATCTCATTTTCTCAGCAGCTATTTTCACTGAGGGTCTATAAAAGGCTATTGATTCTCTTTCATTCCCTATTTAAAGACAATGCTTACTGCACAAGTGACACTAGTCTCATACAAGCAAATAAATCATGATTGTTCATCATTGAAAGAGTGGTGTTAGGGGCACACCCCCAACCACACCCTCTACCACACCTTCTCTCCCTCTATAGTGCATTGGGCCCCACAACAAATTTTAAAATAAAATTTGTTGTGGGGCCCAATGCACTATAGAGGGAGAGAAGTTGTGGTAGAGGGTGTGCCCCTAATACCACTCATCCTTGAAAACCTTTTGTGACAGGGCATTAAATTCTCAATCTCAATAGGCAAGTGCCCCACCACCACAAACACACACACACCCCCCACCCCACCCAACCCAAACAAAAAAAAAAAACCCGATTTACTCCAATAATCGTATCCCTTCAACATTCAATGCTGCCAAAGACTTGAGCAAGGAGAAGAGAAAGGGGAAAAAGACTGTTCTGGTAACATTTAGGGCTAGTTTGGTATTGCTAGAGTCTATGATAAGTTGCTTATAAAAATAGCTTATATGAGTAACTTATATAAACAATTGAAAATAGCTATTTGGTAATTAAATATCATAAAGTACTTAAAAAACAGTTAAGATATTTGTTAGAACCGTGCTTAATGATGATTGTTAAAAGATAAAAGGTAGGTAGTATCAAACTAGCCTGTAATTGGGCGGTATTTTGGTAACTATATCTATCAAGTGTCAGGCAAATCAAACCATGAACAAGGGATTTGAACCCCTATTGTGACAAGGCACTTTTTTTAAAACATTTATAGATAATGTTGGGTACCTACTAGCAATTACAAATGATTTGGGGGATCTAATACCAGTTGCAGTAGTTTGAGGGACTAATACGAAATACTAACAACCTGAGGGACTAAGGACAAACAACCTCCGCCGTGAACTTCCACGGTTCCACCCCGCTATTCTCGGCGATTGGGAGCTTTGCCCGAAAAGATTTATGACGTAGGGGCTTAGTTTGAATATTCCACCGTTATTTGGAACCCCACTGATCCTCTTCTTTCCCCTCGAAACTAGCGCGCTGCGTCACCTCTGATCTTTTCCCTTCTACGATGAATCTCGCCAACCTCGCCTCTGCTCCAGGTACGGATTTCTTTGTTTTTTTCAGAGGAATCGCCGAACTTTTCTAAACCTGAAACCCTAATTTCGATGCGTACCTTTACCTTCTCCAGTAGACGTACAGTCGTTAATTTGAGCAAGATGAACTTCATTCATACATTTTTAGAGGAAATACAGGTTAATTGCAATGCTTCTGCCATCAGTGTCTTAAATAGTATTTTATATTTTTTGCGTTACAAACAGCAAATTTGCCCTGGTGCCTTTTTGTTGTTTTCCCTATGCGCGCCACATTTTCAGAATTACCCCCCTCACATTTTGAAAAACCAATGGAGACGCCCTCAGACTTGCAAAAATCTACATAAATGACCTCACCCTCGGGAAAAAAAGGGCCAAGGAGAAGTGCCCTCACGCTTGGATAGATCAACGTATAAGTCCTCACTCTTGGTAGATCAACAGGTATGCCCTCACACTTAGGGGGAAATAACCAAGAAACTATCCATTCCCTTTAGAATTCGACTACATCACTCCCTAAAGTTCTTTGTCATTCATGCATCACTTGCACTCAAGGTTTAAATATCAGATTATCTAAGAAATATCGGATGACCAAAATCCATATCGGATTGCAAATGTCTGAGAAATCTTGGGGATATACAATAAACATTGCAATGACATATTGGATGATATGTATTTTTAATATAATGTCCTAAAATGTAATCTAAATATACTTAATGAAATCTAATCATATAAAAATGTTAATATTATATGTTTAGGGTCACTAACTAATTGTAGAAACTTACTTAGGGAAAGAAGCCTCTAGAATTTGCTTAAACACTTCATATGGATTAAATTTTTGCAAAAAACTTAAAGAAATTTTGCAGAACTATATTTTTTAGTGACAAGCCATTCAAAAGAATGTATCCGCTATGTCGGAGGTACATCGTCCAAATATTACCAAAAAATAATAAAGGATATTGAGACTATATTGTTTTGCGGCTTGCGGCAAGTCTTATAAAAGGATATATCTATTAGACCCTAGAGGGGGGTGATTAGGGTCTTAAGGCTATAAATATGTAATAAAATTAAGACAAGCAACACACTACAACCAAGAACAACTAATGTAAAGGAGATAGAGTTAGAAATCGTTATCCAAGTGACGCGCGATGTGATAACGAGGTTCGGTCCTCTGACTTACGTCTCCGCTTCCCACTCTCGAGGAGAAATCCACTACACAACCCGGTTTGGAAGCCAAAACTTCTTCTACATAACGATCTCCACAAAATCTCACAACTGCACAGTCGATCTCCACAAGATCTCACTCCCACACAGTTGATCTTCACAAGATCAAGCTCTCAACGGTAATAATGGTGTAAAAACCTCTCTCTTTACAATGTCCCTATGACAAGGAGAGAGATTGCACTTGAAGCTTGGGATGTGAAAACGAAACAGTGATTTCCAAGATGAAAGTTGAAGCTCTTTGAAAACAATAAACTTGAAAACAAGAGTTTTGCAATGAAAGCTTAATTCTGAAGTGGTTGGGGTGTTGGGTACTTATGAGGAAAGAAAACAGTAACCAAAGCCCCAAAGAATCAGACAAAATCCCCCAAAAATAGGAATTCTAAAACTGTACAAAAATAGCCGTTACAGTGTTATGAGTTAACTCGTACTTTTCATAAGTCGACTCATAAGTAGCCGTTGCAGGCTAAAAACCAACTTATGGGTCGACTCATAAAATTCATGAGTCGACTCATGAGGTCATGAGTCGACTCAGCAGAAACAAAACATATTTTCTAGCACAGTTTATTAGTCGACTTATGACAGTCATGAGTCGACTCAACCTGATGGGTCGACTCATGATGTTGTGAGTCGACTCGTCAGAAACAAATATCAACTACGGGGCAGTTTATGAGTCGACTCAATACTGTTCATGAGTCGACTCATAAACATGCACACAGAAAATATCACTTTAAACTTTGTTAAAAAATTATCAAACAAATTCAGAAAAATATAAAACTTTGAGAATAGTTTATAAACATTTTGACAAACTTGTTTGAAAAGAGATTTTGCAAAAAGATCCTCGTATTTGTGAAAAACAATATTTTGTCAAAATACTCAAAAAAAAATATTAGTATGAAAACGTTATAAGTATGAAAACATGTGTGTGATATCCTAATAGCTTCAAATGAAATCTAAGCTACTCGCCTATATTTTAGCACTAGAGAGAAAAAGAAAAACTAGCTAATATCCTCACATAGAATTACAATTCTTTAAGTCTTGATATAGCTTGAGTTGATGAAGCTTCTCATTGCATTTGTTGTTCTTGAATAAACTTTGCTTCATCACTATGCCTTCTCCTTTGGATATCATCGTTGTAGCTCATATTCCATCCAATCCTCCATATGTGGTACTAACAAGCTTGATATATATATTGACTACAATATCACTCATCAAGCAATTAGTACCGATAATGATGATTACTAATAATCTCCTCCTTTTTGATGATGACAACCAACCATTATATAAGAACAAAATAGATATAGCTTATAGATAGGTGCTCCCTGTAGACATTAAAAAGTGCCAAGAAACAAAGGAGAGTCACACCTCACTATAAGTACGATGAGGGTCATCACAACGGCGAACCTCAGCCTCAATTCATAAAGTTTGTCTCAGTTCAATAGGACAAACAACACCTTACTCATCGAAAGATGAAGTTCGCCTAGAAACGAAGATGAAGTTCGCCAAAGATGAACCGTAGTTAAGCTCACGAACCTCGTCAGGCAGATGAACCTCGTCAGACGGACAAACCTCGTCTGACAAACGAACCTCGTCAGGCGAACAAACCTCGTCTGGTAAACGAACATCGTCAGACACCGTTTAAAAGGTCTACATTAAATGAGGGTTAATGACCAATAACTAACCCCTTTAAAGAGGGTTAATAACCACTAACTCATCCATTTAAATAGGAGTTAATAATCATTAACTCCCTCATTTAAAGGGAGTTAAAACCTATTAACTCATTTCATAATACTCCCAAGCCTATAAATAAGCATCATCAACATGAAAGGAAAGGAGAGGGGATTGAGAGGCTAGTCAAAGAGTCTATTTCTCATCCACTCTCATGGATCTTCATAGATCACTGGCTAATCATTTGGTCTTCGAACGTGGAAGCTCATAACAATAATGAACCTCGTCTCAAACAAGAAAGCTTGTCGTTGGAAACAAGATGTGAAGCTTGTCATTGGAAACGAGGTTCGAATCTCATCATTGGAAATGAGACTTGACATCAAAGACGAAGCTCGTCATTAGAAACGAGGTTCGAAGCTCGTTATTGGATACGAGGTTCGGAGTTTATTATCGGAGGTGAAGTTCGTCAATGAAAACAAAGCTTGTCATCAGACTTAAAGCTTGAAACTCATTATTAAAGAAGCTCACGAGACTCGCCACGCAGTGAGGCTCGATATTAAAGACGGGGCTCACCACGCAGTGAGGCTCGACATCAAGGACGAGGTTCGTCAACGCAGTGAAATTCGTCATCCATATTAAATCAAGCTGTAACGGTCACGAAGACCCAGTCAGCCACGTGGGCTAGATTCAAGGAGTCAGTTACGTCACGACTCCACAATTTTAGCACATCAGTTACGCCCACGACTCCACGATTGTAGCATGTCGGTTACGTGTTCAAACTCCTATAAATAGCCTCGAGCAGCTATTAAGAGGGGGACTGGACTTTGGCTTTCGATACTCGGACTTGGAAATCTTTGGCTATTGCGAGAAGGGAAATCGACGTTCGTATTCTCGTGTTCTAACCCACGTCAGAAGCTCTTGTGATCTTGTTCTGATCGTCAACAGGAAGCAATCTCGACTCAAGCATCGAGGGAAGCATCCTTTCGCTACCAAAAACCTACCTTAAACAAAAGAGAAGCTGAATTAATCTTCTTTTCCTCTGTAATCGAGAGAGAGAGAGTGATTGTAAGGGTTTCATACCAAGTGATCGAACCCATTTCTTAAAACAAGAGAATCAATCAATCCTTTAATTTTTCGACCCTACAGAAGATGACGACCACAGTGGGAGCAGCTATTCTCTCCGACGAGATGGTGGTGACGCAATCAGACAAGATTACAGTGGGTACGGACGTCAAAACTCTGGTCATCGAATTTGACCAGTCCAAATACGAGGAGTACCTCTCCTCTGGTAAGTCTAGTTCCACGAAGGCACGAAAGTATCGTCGAGTCTCGTATGAGACTTCAGCCCAAGTGTCTTCTGATGATACAACTCGAGTTAGTCCAAGCTCCTCAAAGAGGAGGCTCCAGCAACTAGCCGTCAGGCTAAGAAATTGATTGTTCAGCAACCTAGCCAAACTTCGGCTTCTACCAGCCAAATTACGGCTCTTGATAACGAACCTCGCCCAGCTTCGGCTGAGACAAAAGTTTCTGTTATTCCATTGTCGAGACGTGCTCGACAACGTCAGCGTCAGAACCAAGCTCGCCGTAGGGCTCGAGCTCTGGTCTCGCTAGACGGTTTTTACTATCGACCGAAGGTTAATCAACCTAAGGTCAACACTTCTGACTAGGGTCAGGTGACTGAGGAATGTCTGAAAGACGGACCTCATCCTCGTACCCAAGTAGACTCAGAACATGAACCTCATCCTCGAAGAGAGGTTCAACAAAATCAACAAGCGGTTCATACTGAAGTTCATCATGAAAACGAACATCGGGGTAAGAACCGACCGAGAAGACGAACCCGCCAAACTCGTCCTATCAACGAACCTCGTCGTGCACATGACAGAGTTTGTTAACTTACCCAAGTTCGTCAACCTCTGTCATTTAGAGGGTCTCGCTCGGGTAAAGCCATGACAACAGAATTGACTGGGGGTCGTCCAGATGGTGATCTTCGGGATTATCTCATACGTAAACGAAGCATGAATCAGATGCAATCACATTGTTGCTGTGAGAAACTCATATCAGTGGTACTTGCCCAGTGTCCATGTGGGGAGTCAACGCATAAATCTTCAGTCTTTGAACGATTGACTGAATTTCCAACAGTCGTATCATCAAGGAGAAGACGCTTTCGTCCTAAAAGACAAACGTCCAAGAATCGTCGAATTGAAGTAACGATCAACATGGCCAGCAAGGGTAAAAGCAAAATCTCAGCTGACGATTCGGAGTCTTCCGATTTTGAAAGATCTCCTGGATTACGAGAGGCACTTATTAAAGGCCAGGGTGTTTATCAACATACCCGTTCTCGTACTGGAACGATGATCCCATTAGATTATCGCAAATTAACGGGCTTATCCAGTGGTGCTGAACCTGAAAATTCAGCCATCGCAACTTCTCAACTCTCCAATACCGACCAAAGTGAGCAAGCAAATGCTCATATGACAAGAAGAGAGGAAGAACTCTCGCGGCAGATGGAAGAGCAACAATCTACCATTCTGAAGCAGCAAGAGTCTATCAGATGCTTGGAAGCAATGGTGGAGAGGCTCCATGAGGAAAAAGAAAAGAAGAAGAAGAAGACTCATTCCCAAGCCTCAGGATCTAGGCGTAGAAGGCCTTCACTTGTTGATCAAGATCACTACGATGAAGACGACAAAGAAAAGGTTGTGAAAATTCATTCTGAATCATCTGAAGCTGAATCTAATCCTCGTACGAAAGAACGAGATCAGAAGTGGGAGGATTTTCAGAAGCAACTTAACGCACTGAAGCTTCAAGGGAATTTCAAAGAGTTGGGGGTGTCAAGACCCTATCCAAGTGAATTGGATGCGATACCGTATTCTCCGAAATTCAAGCCACTCAACTTGGTGCAATTTGATGGCAATGGTTCTCCGACCCAACACATCTATTATTTTCAGGCGCAAACTGGACACATAGTGGGGAATGATCCCATTATGACTCGACTATTCATTAGTACCCTTAAGGGGGTGGCTTTTGAATAGTTTCGTAGACTCGAACCTGGGTTAATCCAGAGTTGGAGAGATCTAGAGAGTCCTTTCTTAGCCCGATTCTTTGACGATGATACTGAAGTGTCTATGACAACATTACTGTCTGAAAAGCAGAAGAAGACAGAGTCTATCAGTAACTTTGTCAAGAGATTTAGAAATCTGTCGCTACATTGACGTGATCAAGTCTCTGAAAGTACGTTGATCGAGATATGTCGCAATAATCTCTCGATCCATATTTTATCCAAGATTAGAGTGGTGAAGACCCAAACTTGGAAAGAGCTTGTTCGCCAAGGAGAACAGGTCGAAAGCATGCTCAAAAGGTTAGATGCTGAAGAGCCATGTGATTTTTAAGGAGATGATGATCAATCTTCGTCAAAGCAGAAGGGCAAATCTTCGGATAGCCACTTTCAGCAGAAGTATGACTTCCAAGATGAGCAAGTCGTCCCAATCTTCAAGTCCTTGATCAAGGCGAGAAAGATCAAGCTCCCAGAATCGACGCGACCTGAGGAGATAGCGAGAATGGATGATCCTAACTATTGTGCGTACCACAAAATGGTTCATCATCCCACCTCTAAATGCTACACCCTGAAGGATAAGATCTAAGCCTTATTAGATGCAGGAGTCTTTACCCTTCAATCCTGATTTATAGCTATCGCTGGAGTGGGGGTAGTTATGGTTTCTCTGAAAAACCATGTATCAACTCCAAAGTGAGTCTGAAGTCAGACATGAGCATCTGGCTCCTTACCAAAATACTATCATATTAATGATTACCTCTGATAGTCATTTCTTCTAAATTTCCTCGTCAATCCTCTTCAATAGGATGACGGGACCACAAAACTATCATGTTAATGATTACCTCTGATAGTCACTTCCTCTAAATTTCCTCGTCAATCCTCTTCAATAGGATGACGGGACCACAAAACTATCATGTTAATGATTACCTCTGATAGTAACTTCCTCCAAATTCTCTCGCTAATCCTCTTTAATAGGATGACGGGTCCATAATACTATCATGTTAATGGTTATCTCTGATAGTCACTTTCTCTAAATTCCCCCACCAATCCTCTTCAATAGGATGGTGGGTCCATAAAACTATCACGTTAATGATTACCTCTGATAGTCAATTCTTAATCAAGTAATGTTCTACCATGTGATGAACACACACTTGTCTCTCGATCAAGATAGTGATCTACCATGCGATGATTCACTATCTGATCTTTTCCGAACATTCTATTTCCTTAGAATGATCGAATATAGTGACCTACCACGCGATGTGTCACTATTCCAATCATAGTCGTTATACTCTCATGTCACTGAATGACTTGATTATTTTCACACCGTCATTCTTGCAAATAACGTTGTTTATTGATAGTGGCCTACCAAGCGATGAGCCCCTATCTATCATTTATTCCTAAATAGTGACCTACCACGCGATGTGTCACTATTCTAATCACAGTCGTTATACTCCCATGTCACTGAACGATTTGGTTCCCTCCAAAATCTCCCACCAATCCTTTTCAACATGATGATGAGTCCACAACAAAACTATCAGGTTAATGATTACCTCTGATAGTTGATCTTCCTAACATCATCATTACCTCAAATGACGTTCGTTTTCTAGCATTGGCCTACCAAGTGATGTGCTTTTGCTTCCATTATTGTCGTTATACTTCTAGGTTACTGAACGATATGATTATCCTAACGTCGTCATTTTCACAAATGACATTCATTTTCCTAACGAGTTTGCTATGTGTTGAGCTTCGTTCTTAACACATAGTCATAATTTGAACCTCGTTAACATACATCTGATCTAAGGCCTTAAAGAGGCTAAGGATAGAGGAGAAATCTTAGTATTGAACCTAAGAGAAATTCCTCGACAACTTACCATGCTAAAGGCAAAAGCATGGTTGGTCCAATTCAAACGGCAGTTGGTAAAGACACACCAAGTCCGTTGATAGCTGAGGGTTTACTAAAAATCCTAAGTCCTGATTGACAGCCCCACATGGGTCTAACAAAGTTTGCACCGAACGATGAGACTCATCAAGTAGCCGAACCTCGTCTTGAAGTGTCGAGGCTCAAAACGACGAAGCTCATCTGAAACTATGAGGTTCACCGCGAAGCGTCCAAGCTCGCTAAGTGTCCAAGCTCGCCAAGAGGCCAAGCTCGCCAGGAGGCCAAGCTCGTCGTATAAGCCAAGCTCGCCACAACCAAGAGAGTTTAAAGTATTCCAGACCCATACAACCCAATTTGGGTCTGAAAACTTTGAAGGAGGTTTTGTAGACACTAAAAAGTGCTAAGAAACAAAGGAGAGTCGCACCTCACTATAAGTACGACGAGGGTCATCACAACGGTGAACCTCAGCCTCAATTCATAAAGTTTGTCTCAGTTCAATAGGACAAACAACACCTTACTCATCAAAAGATAAAGTTCGCCTAGAAACGAAGATGAAGTTCGCCAAAGATGAACCGTAGTTAAGCTCACGAACCTCGTCAGGCAGACGAACCTCGTCAGGCAGACGAACCTCGTCAGACGGACAAACCTCGTCTGGTAAACGAACCTCGTCTGACAAACGAACCTCGTCTGGTAAACGAACCTCGTCAGGCACCGTTTCAAAGGGCTACTTTAAATGAGGGTTAATGACTAATAACTCACCCCTTTAAAGAGAGTTAATGACCACTAACTCATCCATTTAAATGGGAGTTAATAATCATTAACTCCCTCATTTAAAGGGAGTTAAAGCCTATTAACTCACTTCATAATACTCCCAAGCCTATAAATAGGTATGATCAACATGAAAGAAAAGGAGAGGGGATTGAGAGGCTAGTCAAAGAGTCTATCTCTTCTCTACTCTCATGGATCTTCATAGATCACTGGCTAATCATTTGGCCTTCGAATGTGGAAGCTCATAACAATGATGAACCTCGTCTCAAACAAGAAAGCTTGTCGTTGGAAACAAGATGTGAAGCTTGTTATTGGAAACGAGGTTCGAATCTCATCATTGGAAATGAGACTTGACATCAAAGACGAAGCTCATCATTAGAAACGAGGTTCGAAGCTCGTCATTGGATACGAGGTTCGGAGTTCATTATCGGAGGTGAAGTTCGTCAATGAAAACAAAGCTTGTCATCAGACTTAAAGCTCGAAGCTCATTATTAAAGAAGCTCACGAGGCTCGCCACGCAGTGAGGCTCGATATTAAAGATGAGGCTCACCACGCAGTGAGGCTCGACATCAAGGACGAGGTTCGCAAACACAGTGAAATTTGTCATCCATATTAAATCAAGCTGTAACGGTCACGAAGACCCAGTCAGCCACGTGGGCTAGATTCAAGGAGTCAGTTACGTCACGACTCCACAATTTCAGCACATCAGTTACGCCCACGACTCCACGATTGTAGCATGTCGGTTACGTGTTCAAACTCCTATAAATAGCCTCGAGCAACTATTAAGAGGGGGACTGGACTTTGGCTTTCGATACTCGGACTTGGAAATCTTTGGATATCGCGAGAAGGGAAATCGACGTTCGTATTCTCTTGTTCTTTCCCACGTCAGAAGCTCTTGTGATTTTGTTCTGATCGTCAACGGGAAGCAATCTCGACTCAAGCATTGAGGGAAGCATCCTTTCGCCACCAAGAACCCACCTTAAACAAAAGAGAAGCTGAATTAATCTTCTCTTCCTCTGTAATCGAGAGAGAGAGCGAGTGATTGTAAGAGTTTCGTACCAAGTGATCGAACCCATTTCTTAAAACAAAAGAATCAATCAATCCTTTAATTTTTCGACCCTACACTCCCCCTATCTATGAGCTCCCCCTTACAATGTGCACAAATGTGGAGATTTCTCTCATCTTTTGTCACCATCAAAAAAGGGAAATGAAATGGTAATAAAAAAATGCATATAGAATGTAACTAACCAAGCAAGCAAATAGAACTTTTACATAGTGCATAAACCCAAACCATTTCTTATGCGAAAAAAATCTTCTTCCCTAAGAGGCTTAGTAAAGATATCCGCTAATTGAGATTTAGTGTCAATATACACAAGGGAAACATCTTACCTCTCTACATGATCGCGTAAGAAATAATGGCGCATATCAATATGCTTGGTTCTAGAATACAAAACCGAATTTTTAAAATATTAATAGCACTAGTGTTATCACAAAAGATTTTTATATTTTAAAAATTCAAATCATAGTCAACCAAACTTTATTTCATCCACAAAACTTGGGCACAACATAAGCCGACGACAAAGTATTCCACTTTCGTAGTGGACAATGCAACACAATTTTGTTTCTTGGAAGCCCAAAAAACAAGAGAATTTCCTAAGAATTGGCATGTTCCACTCGTACTCTTGCGATCTACCTTACAACTGACAAAGTCGGTATCACAAAATCATATAGATCAAAAGAGGTGCTTTCAGGATAAAATAAATCAAGATCAATTATACCATAAACATATTTAATAATTCTCTTAACGACAATCAAATAAGATGCTTTAGGAGAAGCTTGAAAACGTGCACATGTACACACACTAAACATGATATCGGGTCTACTAGCGGTGAGATAAAGAAGACTACCTATCATATCTCGGTATAGTTTTTAGTCTACATCCTTACCACTAACATCTGCATCAAGCTTGACACTTGTACTCATAGGAGTTAGTGCATGCTTAGAGTTCTCCAAATTGAATTTCTTCACCAATTCTCTAGCATATTTGCTTTAAGAAATGAATATTCCATCCTTAGTTTGCTTGACTTGGAGCCCGAGAAAGAATGTGAGCTCTCCCATTATGCTCATCTCAAAATGATCTTGCATAACTTTAGAAAAATCATTGCATAGAGATTCATTAGTAGTACCGAAAATGATATCAGCAACATATATTTGAACTAAAATAAAATCATTTTTTTTCTCACAAAAAGAGTATTATTAATTTTTTCTTTAGAAAACATTTTCAAGAAGAAAACTAGAGAGGCGAGCATACCAAGCTCTAGGAGCTTGCTTCAACCCATATAAAGCATTTTGAACCCGGTAAACATGATTAGGAAAAACATGATCCATAAAACCGAGGGGTTGCTCAACATATACTTTCTCTTCTATAAAGCCATTTAAAAAGGTACTTTTGACATCCATTTGAAACAATTTGAAATCTTTAAAGCTTGCAAATGCTAAAAATATCCTAATTGATTCTAACCTTGCAACCGGTATAAATATTTTATCATAGTCTATGTCCTCCTCTTGATTGTATCCTTGGACAACCAAATGAGCTTTATTTCTAGTAACAATGTCATGTTTATCAAGTTTGTTTCTAAAAACCCATTTTGTTCCAATTACACTAGCATTGTTAGGTCTAGGAACTAGTTTCCAAACATCATTTCTTCAAAAGTTGTTTAGTTCATCATGCATAGCTAAAACCTAAAATTCATCATTTAAAGCATCATTAATCTTCTTAGGTTCTAATTGTAATAGAAAGGCAACATTACCACACTCACTCAAAGCCTTTGAGCGAGTTAGAACCCCTTGTGAAGGATTTCTAATGCTTTGCTCCTTTGGATGATTTGGTGCAAATTTTTATGCTATGGGGAGTTCTTCTTGTTCTTGCTCTTGAATGTTGTTTGTGCTTTCCTCATCCTTTTGAACATCTATTGAGGGTGTTTCATTTATTTGCAAAAATTCCAATCCTCCCTCAACATCATCATCATCTTTCCTAGGCAAAGCAACTTGTAAACTAATATTAGTCTCATCAAAAGTAACGTTTATAGATTCTTTAACAACAAGAGTTCGTTTGTTGAAGACTCTATAAACCTTACTTCGAGGTGCATATCCTAGGAAAATACCAACAACAATTTTAGAATCAAATTTATTATGGTGATCTTTTGTATTTAAAATAAAATATTTACAACCAAAGATACGAAAATATCTAATAAATGGAGTTTTGCCATAAAATAGTTCATAAGGAGTTTTCTTAAGCTTTGGTCTAATCAACACATGATTTAAAACATGGCAAGCCGTATTGACGGCTTCCGCCCAAAAATATTTAGGCAAATCAAAAGAGTTTAACATAGTTCGTGCCATCTCTTGTATGGTTTGATTTTTCCGTTCAATAACACCATTTTGTTATGGTATTCTTGGAGCAAAAAACACATGAGTTATGCCACGATGCGCACAAAAATCATAGAAAGAGATATTTTAAAATTCACCACCATGATCACTTCTTATTTTAATAACTTTCAATTCTTTTTTATTTTTGATTTTTTTAACATGATTCGAAAATTCTTCAAAATATTCATTTTTACTTGCAAGAAAGATTGTCCAAGTAAAACGAGAAAAATCATCAATGATAACAAAAATATGGTGTTTGCCTCCAAGAGAGGTAACACGCATAGGACCAAATAAATCAAGATGAAGTAATTGTAAGGGTCTAGAAGTAAATACCTCATTGATGGATTTAAAGGTAGACTTAATTTGTTTACTTTTAACACAATCTTCGCATATGGTATCTTTGATGAAATACAAGTTTGGTAACCCTTTTACAAGATTCCTCTTAGACAATTTAGATATCAATTCCATGTTCGCATGTCCAAGCCTCTTATGCCAAATCCAAGAGTTTTCATCAACCGTCGCGAGACACTTCACATCTTGATCTACTAGTTCATTCATCTCAAAAATGTATACATTAGATTTTCTATTAGCAACAAAAATAGTTTTTTCATTTGAGCTAACAATGCATTTGTCCGGTTTAAAAAAAATATCAAAACCTTTATCACTCAATTGGCTAATGCTAAGAAGATTATGATTTAAGCCATTAACCAAGTAAACATCTTTTATAACGGGAGAGGGTGTCTTACCAATACATCTAATACTAATGATTTTACCTTTCTCTCCACCACCGAAGGAGACGCTACTTCCTTTAATTCTTGATAGGGTTGCAATAGTTCTTTGTTGCCCGTCATATGATGTGAGTAATCACTATCAAGGTACCACATCTCTCTACGTCGTGTTCGTGATGTTTCCTACAAGAGATGAAGGTGTAGTAATTTTAGGTATCCAAATCTTGGGTCCTTGGTGGTTAGGAAGCTTGGTACCTTTGGGTACCCATGTCATGCCATAAAACTCATAATTATCTTTGATCCTACAATGAGTAGAAATATGATTACGTTTTATGTAATATGTGCACACAAAATTTCTCTTGTGTGTAGGAGCATAAGATCTATAAAATCTATTTCTACCATGATGATGATGATTAGCATAAGCATGAGTGGGTCTAATCCTACCACTCTTAATTTCTAGTCTTTCAATCTTGGATCTTAATTGTTTGTTTTTAAAATCAAGATCTCCTAGCAATTCATCTTTTAATGCAAGAGAGGTTTGTAGTTGTTCTAGTTTGACATAACAAGAAGCATGTAACTTTTTAAAAGAAAAAAATTCCTTTGACATCCTTTTAAACTCAACGTTCAATTCTTCTAAAGCCGTAGCTAGATCACATTGCATATAAAAGGATTCACTCTCGGTGTCGGATATTACCTCCTTTTCATAGGCCATGAAGCAAATATTGGGATCATGAAGAGCAAGTTTAGCTCCTTCTTCATTGCTATCCGAATCACTTGGTTCGGATTCTTCCCATCCGGCATACATGACTTTCTTCTTCTTGTACTTCATGTATTTCTCCTTGAGCTTGGGGTAATCTTTGGCGATATGACCCGGTTCATTACATTCAAATCATTTTTCTACACTGAAGAAAATTTGTTGTTAGATCGGGGATTAAACTTCTAGTTCATTTTAATGAGTCAAGAAATTCTTCTAGAGAGATGAGCCACTTCTCTAGAAAAATCAACTTCACTATCCGATGACGATGAGGAGTTATCACTAGCTCTTTTGAGAGCTATGGTCTTCATCTTTGGTGATGGCTCATCAACTTCCCGTGGGGGCACTTCCTCCTTGTCCTTTCCTTTGAGCTTCTTCTCATGAACCTTAAGCTTGCCGATGAGGCCATCGAGAGCTAGAGTGGTAAAGTCGTGAGCTTCCTCTATGGCCGTAACTTTGGGTTCCCATATCGGAATTAATGAACGAAGGATCTTGTAGTTCGTCTCTTGGATAGCTAATTTCTTGTCAAGACCATACAATTCATTGATTATGTTAGTAAAGCGAGAAAACATGGCATCAATGGATTCATTAGGAATCATTTTAAATAATTCATAATCATGCATAAACCTACTAATCTTTGATTCCTTAACTTGGGGGGTTCCCTCATGTGTGATGCAAAGTTTGGTCCAAATCTCATATGCAGTAGCACAAGTAGAAACCCTATTGTATTTATTTGGTGTGAGGCTACAAATTAAGGCATTCATGGCCTTTACATTGAGATTGGCTTGGAGCCTCTCACCATCGCTCATAGAGCTAGTTTTAGGCTTTTCTATATATTTATTTTCAATGATGTCTAGGATGTCAAGGTCAATGCAACGGAGATAGATTCTCATCCTAGCTTTCCACTATGCAAAATTATTACCGGTAAAAAGTGGGGGTCTAGTGGTGTATTGTCCTTCTAACATATGCACATTCATTGAAGCCTCCATAGGATCTTTTCTCTAAGGTGGTTAGGCCAAAAAACTAATATAGAGATCAAACTCTGATACCAATTGTTGGACCCTAGAGGGGGGTAATTAGGATCTTAAGGCTATAAATATGTAATAAAATTAAGACAAGCAACACACTACAACCAAGAACAACTAATGTAAAGGAGATAGAGTTAGAAATCGTTATCCAAGTGACGCGCGATGTGATAATGAGATTCGGTCCTCTGACCTACGTCCCCACTTCCCACTCTCGAGGAGAAATCCACTACACAACCTGGTTTGGAAGCCGGAACTTCTTCTACACAACGATCTCCACAAGATCTCACAACTGCACAGTCGATTTTCATAAGATCTCACTCCCACACAGTTGATCTTCACAAGATCAATCTCTTAACAGTAGTAATGGTGTAAAAAACTCTCTTTATAATGTTCCTATGGGAAGGAGAGAGATTGCACTTGAAGCTTGGGATGTGAAAACAAAAAAGTGATTTCCAAGATGAATGTTGAAGCTCTTTGAAAATAATAAACTTAAAAACAAGAGTTTTGCAATGAAAGCTTAATTCTGAAGTGGTTGGGGTGTTGGGTATTTATGAGGAAAGAAAACAGCAGCCAAAGCCCCAAAGAATCAGACAAAATCCCCCAAAAACAGGAATTCTAAAACTGTACAAAAATATCCGTTACAGTGTTATGAGTCGACTCGTACTTTTCATGAGTTGACTCATAAGTAGCCGTTACAGGCTAAAAACCAATTTATGGGTCGACTCATAAAATTCATGAGTCGACTCATGAGGTCATGGGTCGACTCAGCAGAATTAAACATATTTTCCAGCACAGTTTATTAGTCGACTTATGACAGTCATGAGTCGACTCAACCTGATGGCGACTCATGATGTTGTGAGTCGACTCGTCAGAAACAAATAACAACTACGGGGCAGTTTATGAGTCGACTCAATGCTGTTAATTAGTCGACTTATAAACATGCACACAGAAAATATCACTTTGAACTTTGTTAAAAAATTATTAAACAAATTCAGAAAAATGTAAAACTTTGAGAATAGTTTATAAACATTTTGACAAACTTGTTTGAAAAGAGATTTTGCAAAAAGGTCCTCGTATTTGTGAAAAATAATATTTTGTCAAAACACTCACAAAAAAATATAAGTATGAAAACGTTATAAGTATGAAAACATGTGTGTGATATCCCAATAGCTTCAAATAAAATCTAAGCTACTCGCCTACATTTTAGCACTAGAGAGAAAAAGAATAACTAGCTAATATCCTCATATAGAATTATAATTCTTTGAGTCTTGATATAGCTTGAGTTGATGAAGCTTTTTATTGCATTTGTTGTTTTTGAATAAACTTTGCTTCATCACTATGCCTCCTCCTCCTTTGGATATCATCGTTGTAGCTCATATTCCATCCAATCCTCCATATGTGGTACTAACAAGCTTGATATATATAGATTAATACAATATCACTCAACAAGCAATTAGTACCGATAATGGTGGTCGTAAAACATCATCAAAACACAAGGGCTAACAATATCGGCTATACCGGGGATATTTAAAACAATGCATGCCCTAGATACTACACCAGAACGCCAGTATATATATTAAAAAAATGGTGTCGGGGAGATTCCTTACTTGGTGTTTTATTTATTGCTGAAAAACTTGATAAATTGAGCTGTTTATGATTGCTGGTACAACTTTATCGATGTGAATATGATTAGTTAAGGAATTTATCGGTTATCAGGTAAGTGGAATAACAGCTTGCATTCTACATGATATTTAATGTTTTTTTGGTGCATGCTGTATTATGTGTTTTCTTATGTAATTGTACTTATCCTTTGCTGGGATTTTATTGTTTTTTTTAAAACTCTAGTCCTTTATATTTAACAAGACCCTTTAAACAATAGAGTTTTTCTTATGCAGGCAGCGGTGTCTGTATGATGAACACCTCTTGGAGGGATGAACAACATCCATCCTTTATCCATTTCATTTCTTCATTCCTCAGCGCCAACTCATACCGTCTTAACTTCCTCCCTATAGCTCCTGTGATCATTGTTTATCTGTTCTTTTTTTTTGATATTCTACCGTGCGTTACATTCTGTCACTTTAGCTAATTGATGGAACACGCAGGATTTCATATTCAACAATGGCGGATTATCAGTGGCATTCATTTTTGTGACGAACTGGAATTGCGATCATGCCTCTGCTGTCTTTGGCAGGTCGCGGATGTTTGCAATGAGTAAGATTTTGTTCATTATGATCTGGTTTTTTCTCACATTACTGGAATATGCAGAGTGGAGAAGCTTAGAAGGCAGTTTGGGCATCTCTATGTAGTCGTGTCTGTTCCAACCATGGAACAGAATGATTCCTTTAACCGATCATACTTCAAGTAGGCAATTGAATTGACAACCATTTGGCATTCTCCTGGAGTCGAATGAATTTCTGATATTGGTAATTTTCTCAAGGTATGCTGTGGAGCTTGGTGCCCCAACTTTTGTGCCAGTTCGTGATCCAGAGATGGGATTCGAGAAGATTGTGAAAATAGCACATGCTCGTGGAGGTAGCTGTATTTTAGTATCGTTTAAGTGTCCTTCTAAATAACAGCTATTGCATACTAAGATCTTCTCTCAGTGTGCAAGCGGCAAGATGCGGTTTCCATGATGAAACTTGAGGTCAGCTGATGCCCTTGTCCAATTACCGTTGTTTATTTTTTTCCATCTTGTTCTTATATCCCTGAGTGATGTTGTATTGTTTACGTGTAAGCGCGAGCAAGCTGTTCAGAGAATGGACTGTTTCCTTAAAGTGGTCACCTCCATACCTGGCATTGACAACCATGATGCAAATGCAGTAATCTATCTAACACATCTCAACTGTTTGCTAATTCATAAAATTCTTTCATATATCAATTATACCCTAGTGAATCTTAATTGCTATTCTGTTCACCACCATGTATCACTTTGTAAGACACTTTGAATTCATGAATTATTCAAGTTCAACCAGCAAGAATGCTTTCTTTTTGTTATAGTTTGTAGCGACAGAGTAATCTCTGCTAGAATGAGCTTGCAATTCTATCCTTTATAGCTGCCTTGTGTTCTGGAATGAGCTTGCACTTTTATCCTTTATAGCTGCCTTGTGTTTTTTCCCTTAGAACTGCCTTTTGGTTATAATCTCTTAGCATTAGAAACTTTGCTGGAATGAACTTTCTGTATTATCCTTTAGAACTGCCTTTAGTTCACTTGAATTTTTACTTGCTCATATTTGGTTGTATGTTCACTTTTGAGGCTTCATTGGGCTATGAAATATATTCTGATCTCTAGTACCTGTTTTTACCTTGGTTAGCTTGCACAAGCGATAGGTTCAGTTGAAGACATAGCCAAAGCATCCAAGGGCTTTATTCTGGAGAGCACAGACCTTTCAATGGATAAAGCGGAAATGATAGTAAGGTTTTTCAGAGACCCAAACTATTATCTGAGCCCCAAGATCAATTGACAGTAGAGGTAAGCATGTTCTTTTGTCTTGGAGAACCTTCTTTCTGAATACAGCTTGCTAATACAATTGCTTGATTTGCATTACGGTGGGGAAAATATTAATGATTCTGTGATCTTGATAATTACAAGAACATGCTTCTATTTAGAAGGGCTAATTCCGGGCCAATTAAAATATTTTGGACAAAGAGTCTGAAACTAGAACATAAAGTTGATGTTGGAAATTATGGTTAAATCTAGAATTAAACAGTGAAGGATGACGTGCTGTTATTTTAAATTTTTTCAATTAACTGTTGTGCATTTGTGAAACGCTGTGCTTAAAGCAATATTTGGCCTACTCCGGTGCAAGGATCCCAAGACCAAACTACTTCCAGGAACAACAGTACTGTACTCTAGTGTGCACTAACCCAGTACTGTCAAGATCCCCTCGATCTGTAAGACCTTTCGGTCAAGGAAAAAGATCTCTTCGATCTCAGAATCTTTCAGTTTAAAAAACCTTTCGGTTTTAGGGTTCCTGCGGGCACAGTTTCTGCAGCAGCATAACAACAACAGCAACAACAACGTCGATCCGACGTTCGTTTTCCAAGCTCACGTGTGTATACTGACGTTCGTATTCTATACTGACGTTTGTATTTCATGCTCGTGAGAAAGTTTCTAGCAGCAACCAAGAGCTGCCCAAGGGCGCTATTTATAGGCCTCTAAGGCCAGCTCAAGAGTCACTAGCAATTAATGTGACTGTTGTAGGCGTATAAAATTGCCTATAGGTCCCACAACACAGCTCGACGA
>BQKN01064537.1:277702-295213 GCA_022839385.1 Asparagus kiusianus
AATAAGAAAATCGTATCATATATCATCCATGCAAATACTTTATATTCAAAGTAAAATAGTTGTCATTAAAAAATTCTAAACTTTTTTGAGATATACGTAATACTTCCTCACTCATTCTAGGAATTCCTAGCGGACTCTATACATGAATCCTAAGAAACTATATTCTAGCTCCACGACTCGACACAGGATGATCATCAGGATGCTGAAACTAGAGCTCTGATACCAACTGTGATGCTCCTGTTTTCAGACATGGTTGCAATCCAAGGTGAACACAGAGATGTCAAACCTACCATGTACTCACACTGTGCAATAACACATTTCACAATCACAGTAATATCTATCTTGTGGAATTTATAACAAGTATTGGTACGAAACAGGCAAAATAAGGGAAATAAATGCATTAGACATAATGAAGAAAGAGAGATCTAATAAATATAATCATGTATTAGCTGAATAAATTTAATAAAACTTAATTCTGATATAAATATGAAGTATCTCAATATGAGTCAACTGAAAATAAACTAAGGCACACAACCTTTACAAGATGAAATACAAAACTCTAAATGTCCGAAAGAAAATATCAACTATGATGGAGTCTCATCTACTAAAAACATGTGACGACGACTATGCTGGAAGTCCGTCATCTTGCGTCTCTCCGGAACTCTGAGCTGCTGCTTGAAAGGAATTGGAAAATAAAAAGAGAAATAACAAGAGAGTCAGAGCGCTACAGCAAAATCATCTTCATCCGCCCCTAGGAGAAGGGCTACTAGATGTGATGGAGTCTCTATCTATCAAGCATAGCCTACATAGATCATTTACCATGTATCTAAATAGAATTAATATTTAGAAACCTACAACATGAGACGTAGTACGTCAAGCGAAATAATCCAAACAAGGAAACCATCATGTATATACCATATGTCTCAAATTGTAGATAACTAAATATCAATACCGAACTAAGAATAAACAATCTAAATAGAATTAATAATTAGAAACTCACAACATGAAACTGGTATGACAAGCAAAATAATCCAAACAAGGAAACCCTCATGTATATACCATATGTATCAAATTGTGAATCACTAATTATCAATGCCAAACTAGGAATAAAGGAAAGTAATACAAAGAAGTAAAGTCATCATAATATCGGACCAAAAATATCTTCCATTATCTCTTGGAAGATAATATAAACAACAATATATAATCCCGCGTACCCACAAGAGTAAAGTACCTCGGTCATAAATAACTCAGCGATGAGTCATGTTCATAATGACGTCCACCAAGACTCGGGCTGTCAGATAATTATAACAATACAAATTCTTGCAAAATTTATAATTTATCGCATTATCATGTAAGATGGATTACCAAATCGGTATCCTAATAGTGTACATGGCTAATTAGTCTCATCGTATCAACGTGCGGGACGGACTACCAAATCAATGCATCCTAGGTATACGATTCACAAGCCTCATCGCAACTACGTGCGGGACGGACTACTAGATAAAGCATCCTAAAACCCGACTTAATAGCCTGTACTAATGGTATATCGATGCACTATTCCAAGTAGTACTGAGCAGTGCTCATCAACGATATCCATACATGTATATAATGTTTAAATAACCCATATCCCGAGTGTGGTTGAAAACAATGCCTGTAATAATCCTCTCTAGGATATATGTGTGTGCTATGTATACTCATGATTGTACGTGTGTCATTGTGCGGTCCGAACCCCGCACTCATGGTCAAACGATGCAAAAACAATCACTCAAAAATAAAGAGAACACAGGTCGGTCGACCGCCCTTAGGGCATCAGTCAATCGAATGTAAACGTGCACTTAGTGCACTCACAGGATCTCACCGGTCGATCGGCTAGCCTTGATCAGTCGACTGCCCAGAGAAGATCTTCATAGATCAGGTTTTGGCGTTTGTATTTTTATAACTTTATTCAAAAATGTTAATTTTATTAACATGAGGCATATAACAAGATTTAAACTTTCATATTTGCTTAACAGTGATTAACTCAACATGATTTGAACTCTTGAATTAATCTAGTTAGGGTTTAGCATCTCAATTAACCAAAACTTCTTAATAAAACATAAATTATCAATATGATTAACTAAGCATGATTGGAATTAATCATTGAACAGATATAAAATAATTTAAACATGTTCACATCACTTAGGTATCACAAACCTAGGGTTTATACATCTTAAATTAACAAAAAAAATCAATTAATTATTAAACTAGGATTTAAACATGATTTAAGCATGATTAATAAGTTAAAATGAAAAAAAAAGCAACACTAATGATCTTAATCATCAACTAATATAAAGAGCAACTAAATCTATAGATTTTCACATTCGATTAACATCATAAACTAAAATTTTAAAACATCAAGTTAAGCTTTAACATGAGATTCATCAATTAAACATCTTAAATTATGAATTAACTATAGGAAAATGTTTGGAGAAAGATGATCTTGCCTCAAATGTTGTGTTGAACTCCTGAATACATGCGTGCAAGATCCCTCCTCACTAAAGTCGCAAAATCCCGTCTTTCTCTCAACAAACGCCTCAAGAACTCTCCCAAATCTCACAAATTATGATTAGGATTTGAGAGAGAGGAAGAGGGGCTGCTAGGGTTTGGAATACTGATAAAAAGATGTGTTTTTTTTTTTTATATATATATATATATATATATATATATATATATATATATATATATATATATATATGCAAACCCGAATCAAAATAGCCCAAACCCGAAATAGGAAACCTACTCAGACTGGGAAAATAGTCTTTGGTATTTTGGCTGTAACTTACACGTACAACCTCGAAATGAGGTGATTTAAGATGTGTTGGAAATCTATCGAAGATACCTACACCTTTTGTCTTTTTAGTTTTTCCAGATTCAAATTGTATCAGTGTGTAATGCAGATATACTTTTAACTAGTCATTGTTCCACATTTCTTCTTTGTGCCTGTTTAACCTTTGTATACTCTCATATATACTCTTAATTGATCTCAAATCAATTGTTACCTTGGTCATTCATTCATAAATGATATTCATCATAATTAGAGATTATTTATTAATATAATTCACACTATTTTTTAAAATTCACAGGGTTTTACAAGTATACATTGTCATGATTCAAAATTTAGCCCAAATTTTTATGAATCTTCTCAATAAATAATTTCACTAAATATTTCCTATCACTGAATTGAAACATTAACTTCATGTCATTGTAATTTGAGATTTGAACGGTGGTGGTTTTGGTATCTGTTATAGATAATTGCAAAACACGTTGATGTAATGCTCACTACGATTGATCAATGTAAGTTGGTGTAATTCATTAATCAGTCCGTCAAAAGAAGATGATTAGCTAATCACCAATGGTTTCCTTACCCCTCCTTCGAACATGGGTGTATAATTACAATCATAGCTAATTTTCTCATTATACAAACAAATAAGAAAGACCTGATCGTTCATTGTCACCTCTAAGAAGCAAAAACAATTCAACATTGACCAATATTACACGATTATGCTCTAAATAATATAATAAAACCAAACATCTACCATTTCCTAACGCTAAGCCTAACTTTTACATCAATTTCCTTAATTTGTCCTTTCTCAATTACATAAAATTTTTCCAAAAAAACCCATTTCAATTCCCTAAACTAGAAAGAAATACAAAACTATTTTAAGAAATTGCTAAAAATTATACCATTTAAATTCTCTACATTTTACATTATTTTCCCTTCTTTCTCGATTACATATAATTTTCTAAAAAAACTCATTTTAATTCCCAAAATTAGAAAGAAATACAAAAGAAATTAGGAAAATAAAAAATTTCACCATTTTAATTTCTAAATTTTACATCATTTTTCCTAATTTTTCCTCTCTCATTACATACAATTTTCTTTAAAAACCCTAAAATTAATCTAAATTATAAATTAAAACAAGCTTTTAGGATGGAATAAAGAGTAATATGTGAAAAAATAGAAAAAAACATAAAAGTCTAAAGAATTATCAAAAAATAGGTCAATACCCTAGATATAAACTCCAGCAAGATCACAGGAAAAGGGGAGGCAGCGACGGTGGGAGGCAGTCGGCAATGGTGGTCAGAGATGACGGGGTGGTCGTAGAGAGAGGATAGTCAGGTCGGGGGGAAGAAGAAGTTAGGGATGGGGTTTGTATACAACTGAAAGTACTGTAGAAACGGCGAAGTAGATCAGGAAATTTGGAGTGCACAGGACTAGTCACAGGTCGGTTGACCGAAGTGCATAGGCCGATCGACCGACAGACTGTGAAATTACAAGGTGAGAAACCCTGTTGCTGGAAGGTCGAACGAACATACATGTCCGGTCGATCGAAAAGGTACACAATTACAGGGTTTGGATTACTGCGTCTGGCCGGTCGATCGATCATGTATGTGCGGTCGACCGAAGGTATGCTGAGTTACAGGGTGATAGTTTGGACTTCTGGCCGGTCGACCGGATGCTCATGCTCGGTCGACCGCGTAGCGGTTTTGGGCCTTGTTCGTTTCCTGACTTGTTTTGAATTCCTATTTGATATAAATAGGAACATAACATTTCTAGGGTTAGGAGCTGAGATTTGAGCATTGTTTTGAGCACTTAGAAAGGGAGAATTTGTGAGGAATTTGAGAGTTTTGTTTGAGGGTTATTTTGTGAGATTATTGAGTGGTTATAAACCCTATTTGTACTCTTTCTCTCTCTATTAGTGAAATCTTCCCTCTCCTTGCCTTGTGGACGTAGGCACATTGCTGAACCATGTAAAATTTAGTGTATTGCTATGTAGTGCTTGTGTTTGGTTGTTGATTTATTCTCCTATCTTGTTTGTTTTGGCTTGAGGTTCAATTTGGAGGAGAAAGCTAGGGTTTCTACAAGAGAATTTAGTGCAAGATTCTCGTTTGAAGATTGGATTGTCAACATGACCGAAGCAAGTACATCCGGATCATCCCTAACTAAGACGGTAAAAGGTTTGAGCATTACTAATACAAAAATTAATGTTCAAAAATTTGATGGCAAGATAAATTTTGGTTTGTGGAGATGTTAAGTGATGGATGCATTATATGTTCAAAATTTGGAGAAGACTCTTGAATTACAAGAGAAACATGATGATATGGAGGATAAGGTTTGGAAAAAAATAAATAGTTGAGTATGTGGGGTTATTAGATCATGTTTGACGCCAGATTTGATTTATGATATCATGAATAAAACATCAACGAAACAGTTGTGGGAAACACTCAATGACAAGTATTTAACAAAGAGCATTGAGAATCGGCTTCATTTAAAGAAGAGGTTTTACCAATTCAAAACGAAGATGAGGGTTTCCATTAGAGAACATGTCAATAACTTCACAAAATTGCTATCAGATATGGCCAATATGGATATCATGATAGATGATGAAGACAAAGCGATATTGTTATTGTGTTTGTTGCCAGAGGATGATTATGGTACCTTTATCCTTATAATGATTAATGGTATAACCACTGTTTGTTATAAGGAGGTGATCTCAGCATTGGAGAATTATGAGTTGAGAAAGAGTGATGGCAAACCCTCCGAGAAGGCATTGGGAGATGCATTGGCAGTGAGAGGCCATAGTCCCAAACCCTATCTATTTAATCGCTCAAAATCGAAGCCAAGAGATGGTCATAGAAGTGTGGGTAGGAATCAATGTGCTTTTTGTAAAGAGGATAGACATTGGAAAAATGAATGCCCAAAGTTGAATGATAGAGCCGAGAAGAACAAAGGGAAAGCCATTCAGACTTCAGAGTTGAACGTTGTCAAAGTTAATGGTAATAATTCAGATTCAGATTATTCAGGCTATGCATGCCTAGCATTACCATCAGTTTGTTATGCGGACTCTACAGAGTGGGTGTTGGTTTTAGGTGCTACATACCATATTTGCCCTAGGAGGGATTGATTCTCTAGATTTGAGGAGTTGGAGAGAGGGGATGTCGTGTTAATGGAAAATGATCACATATATATCATTGGTGGTATTGGAACAGTTTGAATCAGGATGTGTGACGGTGTAACTAGGGAGTTGAAGGAAGTGAGATTCGTTCCTCAATTGACGAAAAATATCATTTCACTTGGAACTTTGGAGGCATCAGGTTATAAGGTGATCACGAAGAATGCAACTTTGAAGATCACCAAGGGGTCCATGGTGGTTATGAGAGGTGTCAGGGAAAACAATCCTTACTACTTGAAGTGCAAGATAGTAATAAAGGATCAGGAAGCTTCTATTACCACAGAGGAGGATACTACCCGTCTATGGCACATGAGATTGGGACACACTGGTGATAAGTCTCTGCAGGCATTGGCAAAGCAGGGGATATTGAAGGGTGCAAAGACCTACAAGATAGAGTTGTGTGAACATTACATACTTAGAAAGAAGACAAAAGTGAAATTCGGCATCACGATTTATAACACCCAAGGTATATTAGATTACGTTTACACAGATGTTTGGGGTCCTTCTAAAAACACATCTCTTGGTGGGCTAATTATTTTGTCACTTTCATTGATGATTATCCTAGGAGGAATTGGGTATATACCATGAAGCATAAACATGAGATCCTGGATATCTTTGTGGAATTGAAAAAGAAAGTGGAGCTGCAAACAGACAGAAAGGTGAAAGTACTCCGTTCTGATAATGGTGGTGAGTACAAGAGTGATATTTTTTTGTAGTTTTGCCGGGATCACAACATTAGGTATCATTTCACATTTAAGGAGACACCATAACAAAACAAGGTGGTCTAGAGATTGAACCGTACCTTGCTGGAGAAGGTGTGTTGTATGCTCTCACAGAGTAGATTAGCTAGATCCTTTTGGGCCGAGGCGTTGGTTTATACAAGCCATCTCGTGAATAGGTTATCGTGCACTGCGATACATAAAAATACTGCTATGGAGGTATGGTCTGGTACAATGGCTAGTGCTTATGATTTGATTCGAATATTTGGGTGTTCAGCTTACTATCATGTGAATGATGGGAAATTAAATCCGAGGGCAAGAAAAGCAGTCTTTGTGGGTTTTAGAGATGGAGTTAAATGCTTCAAGTTGTGGGATTCAGAAGACAAGAAGATAATCATTAGCAGAGATGTTACTTTTGATGAGGCTCACATGATGAGGCCTCAGGTCCCTTAGTAGGTAGAGGAAGGCCAAACTAGTGGGGTATCGCAGGAGGTGAAGAATAATGTAACTCCATAGACTTCAGATAGCATTGTATATATTAAGGCTCCTACAGAGGTGACACTAGGAGGAGATATGATAAATGGGTAGGTGGAGGATACAGTGGATATTGGGACTCAGGAACATGATCATGTTCAGGAGTCCATTGCAGCTAATAACCCAAGAAGAATCATTCGTCAGCCAGCTAGATATGATGATGTGATGATTGCATATGCTTTATCAGTGGAGGTCATTGATGATTTTGTTCCTTCTACATATAAGGAAGCAGAGTCAAGCTCTGATTCAATTAGATGAAGGAAAGCTATGGAGGAGTAGATGCATTCTCTTCAAAAGAATGACACTTGGGAACTTGCAAAATTATCAAAATGTAAGAAAGCAATTAGATACAAGTGGGTATATGAAAGAATGATCTTCTGATGGGGAGATTCGATACAAAACCAGATTGGTTACCAAAGAATATGCCCAACTTAAGGGCATTGATTATAACGAGGTGATAATCATATTTTATTACAATTTTATACCATCATTGTCTATTTTTAATGAATAAATATACCACTAATAATTATTTTTATCTTTAATTACAGGTTAATGAAGAATAAAGCCCAAGATCTCTTCTCTCAACAAAACCCCATGAATTAAATGAAAAACGCAAGCAAGAGCCAAAAAGCTTAAGCCCAGAATCAAGCCGAGTAGCCTGTAGAAGCCGTAGAAAATAAAAAAAAATGAAAAAAATGTATTCAAGATAGTTGGCCGCAAAGAAACGACGATATATCTCAATCCGAAAGGCAGAATTTAACATATAATATATAAAAATCTCCTATCTCAATGAGACGAAGTCATCCGTGAAGGCAGAAATTTGATAGGACATCGATGCCGGCATCGATGCTGGTATCGATACTGACAGTTCTGTTACGAATTAAGGGCTGATTTTTGATGGTTTTGGATAAGATTTTAATCCAATGGCTCATATTCATTGATGTTTACTATAAATAGGGGTAGAGAGTGAGGGGTTGAGGGTGTAAAAAATTTTGTAACTCTATTTGGAGAGGAGGGTTACTCTTAATTGAGAAGACCTTCCAATTTTGTAACTTTTTGTTACAATCAATAAAAGAATTTTTTTTACCTCTTCATATTTTTCTTTTCTTCTCTTTGTTTGATGATGAAGATGAAGTGGGGGTGAAGATGAAGATCAAAAGTGAGGTTTCCTTTCATCTTGAGGCTAGAACCCTCTTGGGTGGTAAATTTCCTCTTTGTTAATATTTTTATCTTTTTATTTTCTTGCTTAAATAGCCAAGAGGCTAGAACCCTCTTGCCTTAGATTTATTTCATGCTTATAGAGTAGATTTATTTTCTTATATTTAATTCTTATAATTTATTTTATAGTTTAGTTTTTATAATTTATTTTATAGTTAGATTTTATTTTCTTGTACTATTTACCTTGAGGCTAGAACCCTCTTGGGATTAGTTTTTTTTGTTTATTTTTATTTTCTTTGATTCACCTTGAGGCTAGAACCCTCTAGGGAATTATATTTTCTAAGAAGTGGATTTAATTCTAGATTTCTCATATCTTTAATTAAATCCTCCATCTTTATTTTCTTAAAATTTCTTTTTATTCTTGATTTTTTTTGTTTCTTGATTTTATTCATCTTTCTTTCTCTCCATTTGAAAATCATTCATACTTTGTCACACCCACTCTCACTTATATTTTGTACCTATTTACACACTATCACCTTCACTATCTCTCTAATTTTCTCAATTCATAAAATGGTTAAGCTTAGAAATAGCATTCAAAATTTTAAAATTGTCCTGGGGGAGCCATTCTGGAAGTATTTTGATAGGTTTAAAGATCTTCTCATCTAATGTCCTCATCATGGTCTAGAAAAATAGCGATTATGCCAAATCATCTATGAAGGATTGGATTATTCTTCAAAGACTTCCTTAGAATCAATGTGCCAAGGGGATTTCATGAAGAAAAATGCTGATGAAGCTTGGGAGTTTTCAGAGAGTCTATCTGAAAAAACCATGCAGTGGGAATATTATGATGACATGGTTTCGTTAGTTTCCCAACCTAAATCTAGTGGTCTTTCCTTAGAGTCGAAAATTACCTCCGAAGCAAAGATAGCGACAATTCTGCGAAGGTTAGAAGCCTTAGAAATTAAGGAACGAGCTCCAGCTCAAATTAATCAAGTTTATGTCCCAGGTTGTCATAACTGTCAGTCTCTTGCCCACGTTTCAGAGGAATGCCCTCTCCTATGAACACTCATTCATTAGAACAGATGAACGCTGCGTTCCAACGTCCAATGAATGATCCATTTTCTCTAACCTATAATCCAGATTGGAGAAATCATCATAATTTCGCATGGAATCAAGGAAGTCTCCAAGGGAATCAAAATTTCATTCCCACTTCTAACCAACACTTTCCTAGGGGGAACATAGTTCCTTTCAATTCTCATCTATAATTTCAACAACCCAATCTGCCATATCAAAATCAGTCTCCTCATCATCAAGCTGTTGTAACTCACACTCCTCACAATCCAGATCAGGATAAACGTCTTAATGTATTAGAAAGGGTTTGGAAACCATAATTAAGACCTCTACTCAAACCACGAATATGTTGACTCAAACATCCAGCACTCTGAATTCCTTCATGCAATCAACTGGACAAATACTTAATTCCAACACTCAAGCGATAGCTAGATTAGAATCCCAACCTGGTCAACTAGCTAGTGTCGTGAGTGAAAGAGAGAGAAAAATTTCCGAGTCAACCCGTGGTCAACCCTAAGGACACAGGATGCAGTTCATCCTATGAAGCTCAAGTGAATGCAATCCATTCACTTCGGTCAGGTAGACAGGTCGATAATCAAGTGAGAACTCCTCCAAGTCAAACTCTTGATCCAGTATAAATTCCTTCTCCTTCTCCTTCTGATGAATCTATTCAACAATCAGCCCTCTCAGATGGCCAAGAATCTGAACCCAAACCTGAGCCTGTTTTTGATAGGTTTAGACCAGTTGCTCCCTTTCCAGATAGACTCAGACCTAGGAAACACTCCCCTCAAGAGGAGAAGATCCTAGAAACATTCAAGCAGGTTAAGGTCAACATTCCTCTCTTAGATGTAATTGAACAAATTTCATCTTATGCTAAATTTTTAAAAGAATTATGCACTAAGAAGAGGAGAATAAATGATCCAAAGAAAGTCTTTTTGGCCGCCAATATTAGTGATATGCTCTCAAATCCCATACATTTGAAACGTAAAGATCCAGGTTTCCCTATCATTTTATGTGTCATTGGTAATACTCACATTGATAAGACGCTTTTAGACTTATGGGCCAACGTCAATTTGCTTCCATATTCAGTCTACCAATAATTGGGTCTAGGTATATTGAAACCAACCCGATGCACCTTACAGTTAGCTGATAGATCTGTCAAGTTCCCTATGGGTGAGTTAGAGGATGTTCTGATTAAGGTTGGAGATTTTATTTTTCTAGTGGATTTTGTAGTCTTAGAAACACAGCCCGTTTCTAATCCTAAAGGATAGATACCTATCATCTTAGGATGCCTATTCTTAGCCACTTATAATGCTCTCATCAACTGTAGAACTGGTCAAATGAAGCTGTCATTTGGAAATTTGATTATTGATCTCAACATTTTCAATCCAGGGGACCAATCAAATAATCAACCTCTAGAAATAAATTACATCCAGGAAAGATCAGAAGAAGAAGAAGAAGAAGAAGAAGAAGAAGAAGAAGAAGAAGAAGAGTCAGATTTGAGTTTTGATGAAATTTTTGGTGAGGAGTTAGAGATATTAGAAGAAGTAGACCAGGTTTGTCAGAATAAGGAAACTGTGTTAAACATTTCCTGCTTTGAGCTGAATTTTGAAGAACTCTTCCTTGACGAACTTAGGTTTTTGGAAAATAAATAACAACCAAATTTTTACATCTCAACCGTAAATCTTTGGTTTGAGGAAATTGTTAATAAAAAATTGGTTGTTAGAAAACAAATCTTCACAGATCAAGAATCTAAGTTCAACAAGAAGTTCAAACTGCATTACACTAACCTCACATTGTTGCAAGAATCATTGAACACCCCCGAGTGCTTGGAATTTTAGTACATCATTGATTATCTCATTTTGAAATTGTTTAAAATCCAATGTAGAATTTTCAGCAACAAGGTAGGATTCAATGTAGAATACACGCTCTTCATGTTAAACTCTTCATTCTATATTGTTTGTTTTATTTTATCTTATAATAATAAAAAGAATTTATTCTTCTCTCGTTTGAGAGTTTCTTGTACAGTTGTAAAAAAAGAGAAAAGAAAAAAATAAAAGAGAGAAAAAATCCCAAAAAAAAGAAGAATAAATTTTTGATTTTATCCTCCTCAGACCAAAGGTAATTGTAGATTTTTATTAGCCGACCAAATGGTAAGTGCTTCTGCTTTACTTTGGACATCATAGAGTTTACATTGAGGTCAATGCAAAATTTAGGTGTGGGGGTGGGAATTAGTTATTTTTTCCTTTTTTACCTTTTATTTGTATTTTTGACATTTTTTTCTTTTTTCAAAAAATAAAACAAAAATATTGTCACTTGTCAAATTGATAGAGTTAAGTAATAATTGAGTTATTTGATAAATTTTAAAATTTCTAATCCATAGTATGTTATTTACTTAAGTTCACCTTTTATGATAACTCTAAATAAATTTCTTAAGAAATGAGTTTTAAAGTAGTATATTTTACTTAAGTCTTAACTTAGACTTTTATTTAAAATAATAGAATTTTTGTATGCTTAGCTTAGAGTTGAAAATAATTTTTCAAAGTGTCTTAATTTACATATTTTTCAGAATATATATACATATATTAAAAAAACTAACATTGCAAAAGAAGAGTGCAGAAAATGGACACAAAAAAACTCTTGAATTTAAGGTGATTATATCTTATAAAGCCTAAGTTGACCGAGTAATTAAGCCCAATGAGTATTTTCATACTTACTGACCTAAGCCCAATTGGGTTGGGATCCATTAGCCTAAAACTCGTTAAATGATCACTTAGAAAGCCTATTAAATTAGAAAAAAATCACCAAGGAAGAAAGAGTTAAAATAATAATAATAATAATAATAATAATAATAATAATAATAAAATACTAACAAATGTTATATATATAGTATATATGGCCTTGAAAAATATTTATGATCAAGCAACTTGAATATTATTTTAAACAAAGAGTTAGCATGTTTTTTCAAAACTTTTAAATTAAATTTCTAAGTTTGTCTTGGTTTTGTACAACAATAATGAGAAGATTTTCTAGGAAATTCACTTTTGAGTTATATATAAAAACATTTTTTTGAGTAATAACTAGCTTCAACTAGATTGTCTAATTTTATCAAGTAATTTTAGTTATTTACTGGCTTCTTTAAATTGGCAAGTTGATCAAATTTTATGGGTTTATTCACTGCAAACCCTCACGAGACTACAACTCTTCCACTAGGGTAACCTAGGGGTTTAAAGGCTTGTTGTATACGCTAAATACAATCACGATTCCTACGAAAGTGAGTTAGGTTTTCTTTTTTTTTTCTTTCGTTGCTAGAGGACTAGCAAAAGTTTAGGTATGGGAGTATTTGATAATCACATTTTATTATAATTTTATACCCTCATTATCTATTTTTAATGAATAAAAATAGGCTAAATAGCGATATTGGTATTTTAATTCCACTCCATTTACTAAGAAGGTATTTTAATTAGGCAAACCTACTTTAAGGTATTTTAATCGATTTAACTTACCAACAAGGCCCTTTTTCTCATCGGCGACCAGTTTTTCGGCGAGAGCTCGTCACGTGCGTAGCACGTGATGACTTAAACTATATTTTAGCTGCTGATGTGGCATGGATTTTCTGACGTGACGGTGTTTAAAAGGTGGGAATTAACAATCTAAAAATCCTAATTCACCTAAAAAATAGGACAAATCTGTGCCACATCAGCAACTAAAAAACAGTTTTAAGTCATCACTTGCCACGCACATGACGAGCTCTCACCGGAAAACTGGTCGCCGACGAGAAAAATGACCTTGTTGGTAAGTTGAATCAATTAAAATACCTTAAAAAGGTTTGCCTAATTAAAATATCTTCTTGGTAAATGGGGTAGAATTAAAATACCAATATGGGTATTTAGCCAATAAATATACCACTAATAATTATTTTTATCTTTAATTGCAGGTTAATGAAGAATAAAGCCCAAGATCTCTTCTCTTAACAAAAACCCATGAATTAAATGAAGAACACAAGCAAGAGCCGAAAAGCCCAAGCCTAAAATCAAGCCGAGTAGCCTGTAGAAGCCGGAGAAAATAAAAAATCAAATATGAAAAAAAATATATTCAAGATAGTTGGCCGTAAAGAAATGACGATATCTCTCAATTCAGAAGGCGAAATTTAACATATAATATATAAAAATCACCTATCTCGACGAGATGAAGCCATCCAAGAAGGAAGAAATTTGATAGGGCATCAATGCTAGCGTCGATGCTGGTATTGATGCCAACATCGATGTTGGTATCAATACTGACAGTTCTGTTACGAATTAAGAGATTTTTGATGGTTTTGGATAAGATTTCAATCCAAGGACTAATATTCATTGATATTTACTATAAATAGTAGTATAGAGTGAGGGGTTGAAGGTGTGAAAAATTTTATAACTCTAATTGGAGAGGAGGGTTACTCTTAATTGAGAAGACCTTCCAATTTTGTAACTTTTTTTTCAATCAATGAAAGAAATTTTTTTACCTCTTCATATTTTTCTTTTCTTCTCTTTGTTTGATGATGAAGATGAAGGTGAGGTGAAGATGAAGATCAAAAGTGAGGTTTCCTTTCATCTTGAGGCTAGAACCCTCTTGGGTGGTAAATTTCCTCTTTGTTAATATTTTTATCTTTTTATTTTCTTGCTTAAATAGCCAAGAGGCTAGAACCCTCTTGCCTTAGATTTATTTCATGCTTATAGAATAGATTTATTTTCTCATATTTAATTCTTATAAATTATTTTGTAGTTTAGTTTTTATAATTTATTTTATAGTTAGATTTTATTTTCTTGCACTATTCACCTTAAGGCTAAAACACTCTTGGAATTAGTTTTTTTTCTTTTGTTTATTTTCATTTTCTTTGATTCGCCTTGAGGCTAGAACCCTCTAGGGAATTATATTTTCTAAGAAGTGGATTCAATTCTAGATTTCTCATATATTTAATTGAATCATCCATCTTTATTTTCTTGAATTTTCTTTTTATTCTTAATTTTTCTTTTTGTTTCTTGATTTTATTCATCTTTCTTTCTCTCCTTGTGAAAATCATTCATACTTTCTCACACCCACTCTTACTTACATTTTGTGCCTATTTACACACTATCACCCTCACTATCTCTCCACAATCACATTTACTCATCACTCCTATTTGTCACGCACACAACATAAGAACTAATTTTAATTTTCTTCTACAAAACACCTTCATCGTGGGATCGATAACTTTTTATACTATAACTTGATTGATTGTGCACTTGCAATTTTTGGGTATATGTTTGTGCCGCATCAAGAGGTATTCTCACATGTTGTGAAGCATTTATCGATAATAATATTATTTGCATTGGTGGCACATATGGATTTGGATTTGGTCCAGATGGATGTGAAAACTGCCTTTCTATATGGAGATTTAGAAGAGGAGATCTATATGTCAACCGATGGGTTTTAGAGCAAGGAAGATTTGGTATGTAAACTGAAGAAATCTCTTTATGGATTGAAACAATTACCGTGATAATGGTACAAGAGAGTCGATAGTTTCATGATTGGCCAAGGGTCCACGAGGAGCTCATATGACCCGTGTGTGTACATGCACAAGCTATAGAATGATGAGTATATTTATTTGTTGTAATATGTTGACGATATGCTTATTGCTTCTAGGAATACTTTAGCTATTAGGAAGTTGAAAAAGGAGTTGTCATTTGAATTTGAGATGAAGGACCTTGGAGAAGCAAATAAGATATTAGGTATGAAAATTGAGAGAGACAGGGTGAAGGGGAGGTTGAAGTTGACTTAGAGGAGCTACTTGCAAAAGATACTAAAGAAATTTAGTTTTGATGGCAATGCCAAGGCAGTGAATATTCCATTAGCTCCCTACTTTAACTTATCAGCTAAGATATCACATGTTTCAGTTGAGGACAGTGAATACATGTTTAAAGTTCTATATATCAGTGTTGTGGGTAGCTTGATGTATGATATGGTGTGTACAAGGCCAGATTTGTCACAGGCCGTGAGCATGGTGTCTAGGTACATGCACGACCCCGGGAAGAGTCATTGAAAGTCCGTGAAGTGGATCTTACGGTATATCAAAGGTACTGTGGATGTTGGTTTTGTATTTGATAAGAATGGGAGAAATGGGTAGGATTGTGTTGGATATGTAGATTCAGATTATACCGGGGATCTTTACAATTACCGGTCTACTACTGGATATGTGTATACACTAGCATGAGCATCGGTATATTGGATATTTACACTTCAGTCTACAGTGGCTCTTTTCACTATGGAGGAAGAGTATATAGCGTTGACTGAAGTAGTGAAGGAAGCTATGTGGTTGTAGGGGTTATTTGATAACTTGGAGATTGCACAGGATACCAATAAAATATGATAGCATGTCAGCTATCTATTTGGTAAATAACCAGGTGTATCATGCCCGAACAAAGAATATTGATGTCAGGTTCCATTTTGTACGAGATGTCTTAGATGATGGAGACATTATATTAGAGAAGATCCACACAAAGGATAATTCGACGGATATGTTGACCAAAGTTATCGCTGGGGTAAAATTTGGTTATTGTTTGGAGTTGTTGAATATCCTTCGTTGTTGAGGGCCTTTAGAGGTCATTTGGGTAAACTACGTGAGGCTTGATTCCTTGGGTAAGAGGATACGTAGACAATCAGTTTGATGTAGCCAATTTGATGAGTTGATACCGAAACGATTGAGATCCTTATTAGAGTTCTCATTTTGGTTCCTGACTTATTATGGATTAAGTCAGTTATTATGGATTGACTCCACTTCGTACTGGACGCAACAAGTGGGATGGTTGATATTGAGGTTGACTTAATTTTTAGGAAAAACTTCGCCGAGGTGGAGATTTATAGAAACGGCGAAGAAGATTAGGAAATTTGGAGTGCATAGGACTAGTCATGGGTCGGTCAATCGAAGTACATAGGCCGGACGACCAATAGACTGTGAAATTATAGGGTGAGAAACCTTGTCGCTAGCCGGTCGACCGAACATACATGTCTGGTCGACTGAAAAGGTGCACGATTACAGGGTTTGGATTCTTACGTCTGGTCAGTCGACTGATCATGTATGTACGGTCAACCGATGGTATGCTGAGTTACATGGTGAGAGTTTGGGCTTCTAGCCGGTCGACTGGATGCTCATGCCCGGTCGACTACATAGCGGTTTTGGGCCCTGCTAATTTCCTGACCTGTTTTGAATTCCTATTTGATATAAATTGGAATATGACTTTTCTAGGGTTAGGGGCTTAGATTTCAGCATTGTTTTGAGCACTTAGAAAGGGAGAATTTGTGAGGGATTTGAGAGTTTTGTTTGAGGCTTATTTTGTGAGACTACTGAGTGATTGTAAATCCTATTTGTACTCTCTCTATTAGTGAAATCTTTCCCCTCCTTGCCCCGTGGATGTAGGCACGTTGCCGAACCATGTAAAATTTGATATCTTGATGTGTGGTGGTTGTGTTTGGTTGTTAATTTGTTCTCCTATCTTGTTCGTGTCCTTCGATTCCGCTGTGCACAACAAGTACATGGAATCCTAACCATAGGCTTTGAAAGTAGGCAAAAACTATCTGTAAAAAACACGGGATTAATAGTCCCGTGTTTTTTATAAAGAGTTGTTGCCAACATATAAAAGTATACGGAATCAAGAATACCATAGACAAACAAAGTCTACGTGATTGTCAATCCCATGGACTTTGTTTGCTGAACAAAGCCGACAGGCTTAAGGATCCCATAGGCTTTAGTGGATAATTAATCTCTAGGGGAATGGAAATCCCGTAGACAGTAATTCTTATTTAAAATCTACAAGATTCCTAATTAATTTCATAGGATTCATTTAATTTGTTTTTTAATCAACATAGTTTCTCCTATTTAATTTTTTTAAGATGGGAATAGACCAAAATTGGTGATTACTTTTGGTGATTACTTTTGTGGAATGCTCTATTTCAAAAATTTCGCTTATATAATATAGTAAAGTTTACACAATCAAGGCGCCCAAGCAAACCAGCTGGCCTTC
>BQKN01064537.1:315557-332104 GCA_022839385.1 Asparagus kiusianus
CTAGTTTCACCTGTCGGATCCTGGGGGTGGAGATCCCACCTCGAGTTTCCTTTCCTGCTGAAGATAGAATATAAAATTCTTCCTCTTCAGAGTCAAATGACCAAACCTTACGACAGTTAGGGTCGTTTGAATCTTTCGATTCGAGTAACCAAACCTTACGACAGTTAGGGTTATCCGAATCTTTTCGATTCTCGGAGTGGAAATCCTACTTCTAGTCTCACCTTTCCCTTGCCTTTGCTTTCAGAAAAGACAGGGATGAAGTCGGCGTCTAACACGCGTTGCCGGGTAGTCTTTCCCGTGAGAAAGACGAAGTCTATGTATTCAAAATCATAGCACTAAGTCTAAGAGAAGCAATTTTCTTAGCGCAACGTTACATGCGGAACGGATTCAGATAATCCGCATGCTAGCCCGATTCAAACGGTAGTCGGTAAAGGCAAGTCAAACCCGTTGAGGGCTGGGGGTTGGCCAATAATCCCAAAGTCTATACCTAACACGTATAGCCGGTTTAGTCTTTTACCGATTAAAGAAGATACCACGGCATATCAAGAAACATCATGTAAAAAGAAGCAAATAAGGAGTCTCTCATAAAAGATCAAGACAAAAGCATACAACAACAAGTTCGTCAACCCGAAGGCAGCTGACGACTAAGAATGTGAGACTCTAAACCGGAAAGCCTGTCCATATAACTCTGCTCGAACTCTGCCTGCACACGAGCTCGAACAGAATCCTCGGAACTGCTCAAGACCTCAGCGGCTTCAGTTCGCAGCTTCATCAATCCCTCCTGCGTTGATCCTAGCTTGTCGAGTGTCCATTCACGAGAACGCTCCAATCCAACCAGGTCCTCGGTGATTATAGCAGCAGACTCTTCAGCACGTTCCAAGGCCTCCTTCAGCCTAGCTATCTCTGCACGAGTAGAATCTAGGGAGCTGAGTAACTCGCCTTTGCTGGTGTCCTTCTTCGCTAGGTTGGCCATCAGCTGTGCAACAGAGTGCTCGCGTGAACGGAGCTCGCTACTAATGGAAGATCTCAAGTCACGCCATTGAGTCATTCTATCCTCCATCTGAGAGGACATGAAAGAAGAAGCTCCACCAGCCTTCAAATTCCTCAATTCTTGAACCTCTGACTCCAGAGCAGTAAAATCAGCAGTAAAGGAATCAGCCAACTCTGGGTATCCTTCTTCCCTCATCATCAACATGTGGCGAGAAAAGGAACACCTGAACTGGTCAAAGCAGTATCCTCGGAGAAGAAGTTTCTCAATCATGCCATTATAAAAGGCGGTGAAGAAGTTGAGGTCCGCGCGAAAAATCTCTTTCTCAGGATCGGTACCAGCCAAAAGGACGCGAACATACTCATGTAGAGATGATCGAGCTCCTGCAAACAACAATGGGAAGTTAAAAGATTATCAAATACGACAAGGAAACCCGAGAAAAAATTCGAAGTATACCTGTACTGGCGGAACTTCCCTCGGGTGGAGGCACGGCAGACTCTGAGATAACAGCAGGATTAGCCATGAAGGGTGCATCGACCCCTGCAGGCAAATCAGTCGTATCTCTCGGCTGTGGCAAAGAGACATGGCTCTCAGGCAAACTATCAGCCCCAGAAACTGCAGCAGCATCAGGCACAACGCCTGGTCCTACAGTTATACCTCTTTATTAGTCAAAATGGAAATTTAGGCAAATAAAGAGAATCAGGGTGATAAGATCATCGGCATACCTGCAAGTCCATCATCTTCTGCAACACGGGGAGGGTCGGTAGTCAAGGGAGAATCAGTCCTGGTGGCTGATGATGTACCTGTGAGTGTATCGCTCGTAAAGGGCGGTCCCGCAGTTCCTCTGGCGGCCTGTTCAGCCAGCATATCGACTAGCAGCCCAGCGTCAGGACCTCAGAAACTCGGCGCAGAGGCATTCCCCTGGTCTTCAAAACCTACATCATGAAAGGATTCACCCTCAGTCGAGTTCTCTTTCCCTGTAATCAAAAGATATATTATCGGATGCAGGTATACCTGAGTAAGAAGCGGTGGGCTCGACGCTATACTCTGGCCCAAGATCAATGTTCAAATCGATGCCCAGAGAGCCGTCATGAAAGGCGTCGCACATCTGCTGCACGAAGCAATCCATGTTATCCGGACCAGGGGATGCGGGAGGCAATGGAAGTTCACCCTCTTCAAGGATCCCTGGAACATAAAGCACGGTTACGAATTCCAGAAGGAAGATCAAGCTAAAACAATAAAAATGACGGAAGGTTACCTTCCTCCCTGTCGGCAGAGCCTCCGGAATCTACTCCATGAGAGCGTTGATCAACAGGAGGTCTATAGGCAATCTTCTTCCTTTTCAAAGGACCACCCCTCTTGGAACCGACGGGACGATTGTGCGAAGTTTGTCCACCAAACTTGGATTTCGCACGACGTGAGGCGAGAGGTTCATGGTCATCGGCCGATCCACCTGAAACAACAAGGATTATTTCACGTGCCAAGGTTGAGGAGAAGCGAATCAAGAAGCATGACAAACCTGCATCAAGTTCTACTTGGTCGGTGTCCATGCCCATTTCCTCCTCACAAGCTTCGTCGCCATCCGCAGGAAGGTGCTCTTCATCAACTCTGCTTGAAGGAGGAGATTGAGCAGGCCTCTTCCCCTGCCTCCTAGCAGCCGCCATAGCAGCCTGGACCAAGTGCTCGGACTCTAACTCCGAAAAGCTCTTTACACCTATGGATTCATAAGCCGAAAGGAACCACTTGCAGCTGAGGAAGGTAATCATCGGCTTGCGCTTATACGAAGGAAGAGCAAACTGAGCCCCGGTGCAACCAACCATGGTCCATAGCCACGCTCGTATGCCGTCGACAAGCCCTCCCTTAACCTGTAAACCCCGGCTCGGGTTCCCAACGTATAGTTGGTCATAGCCAAACTGCCGAGCAAAGCGACAGGGAAGGTAAGGCTCTATGTGACACCGGTTCTTCACCCGGAGAACAAGATACCCGACACGGATGTTCACCAACCAGCGAAAGCAACCGACGTCAAGAACAGTCCGGTTAGTTCGAGGTTTCTCCATGTCAGTCATCTCCTCGCCATAACGTCCCGAGAAGTGAGGAAAGCACTTGAAGAGCTCCCAACTCCGACGAACTTGAAGTGCTTGTTGTACATCTTCAAATTTCTTCCCAAGCCACCTACTCCTCTCCAACAGTTGTAGGAAAGGGACGGGAGCATCAACGGCGCTGGGCGCCGACATCAAGTCCGGACGGTGAAGAACGAACCACGCCATCAAGTAAGCGTAGGGAAGCTCAACCTTCGGACAAATAAGCTCAGTTGATGGCTCAGGACCCACCTGTGTAAGGATGCTGACTACACTCCTAAGCCCGCAATGGATACTCGCAACCATCGCTGGAAGCAGAGAAAGCTCCCTCCCATAAGCCAGCTGGACCGCAGGGAAGAGCACCTCGAGAGGTAGAGCGTCCGAAGATTGGTACGGAACGACACACTTCTTCAGCCAAAGAGCAAGGTAGCCTGCTAACAAAGAACGGGGCTCAATAGGCTTATATGCATGACGAAGAAATGAACGAAATTTGGTTCCTGCTGAAAAAGCTCCCTCAGCACTGGCGATAGTATAAGAACGGGCCTCGGCCCTCTCCATCAGCTCATTAATGGCAGCAGGAGTCAATACATCTAACTCGTGCATAGGCTCCCCGGAATCATCCTCCAAATTAGGGAACAGGTAAAGAGCAAACTGCCTCAAACTGATTTGCTTCTTCTTCTTCGCCATGGGAGAAGTCTGTATCAAGGAGGTATAATAATGGCAAGTGAGGTCCCAGAGCGTATTATACATGTCTGGAGTATCTTTCTTCAGCCGCTCCAACTGCTGGCTTGAAGGAAAGTATTCCTGATATGGACAATCCCCCATCAGAAGGCCAGAAACCTGGTGCATCTCATGAAGGGCCAACCCTAGCTCTCCGCCACTGGTCAAAAAGGTGTTGCTATCAGGCATATATGTCTCGACCAACGCCATGAAGTGACGGCAGCTAACTGGAAGTCCGAGCATGGTGGCTCGTATGGGCGTATATAATCCACTGTTCTTTAAGTCTCTCTCCCAGCGTCCCAGGACATAACTGGTCAAGCGAGCCCACCATCCCTTAGCCAGTGAGGAAGCCCAACCATAACATCTGTACTCCGGGTGAGGTAACTATCTTCCAAGCTGAGCTAGACGGTTCTTCACGGTAAGAGCGGCCACCGATACCTCACCTGGGGGTGCGGTATCAAGACCCATGATCCCGGGTCGAAGGCCGCAAACGGATTGATACCCAAGAGAACCGGGATTCTTATGGTGAGAAATGTATCCGCACTGAACGTGGATAGCAGCGTTGGTAAGAGGCCAGGACATCTGTCGCCCCACAGCCTGTCCCTCCAAGTTAGTAAAAGAACACTGGCGAGGAATGGAGGGGATATATAAAAAGGCTCCCTCGTCAAGGGTCAGCCAGTGCTCCTCATCAAGAGTTAGCGCAGCAGGATCCTCGGTGTGATCCCCGAATAAAAAATCTGGCTTCTTTAAAGCCTCAGTAGAAGTAGCATCTGCAGTGAGGGGAGCATCGGTGATGAGCTGGCGTAAACAGTGACGCCCTCCATCCTTTATCAAGCGACAGAAATCGTCTGAACGATCTCGGCCGAACTGCGGAAGTGGATCGATGATCTGCCGGGCGGAAGCTGAAGAGAACACTTCCTGGCTACAACCTGTGGGGACATGATGAGGAAGGCTACCTCCGGGAAACTCGACTGCAACAAACCGCAAAGCATAGAGTCAGAAAATCTGTCTCATAAAAAACAAGATGAGATCATTTAACGGATCATTGGAGAGACGATCTCGAGTGTCCTACACCAGGGGAACGGTATGTATCATCACGTAGATAGTGTGATAACACGCACCGGTCTCCAAAGTGCAAGACAACACGAGATCGCCCCAATATATCCGAAGACTTGAATTGGCTAAAGCAAAACAAGTCTGAAACCTTAACCCCCGCGGGAGGGGTATCGGTTCTTCCTTCATGACCCGCGAGAGGTCAATCCGGGATGCAGACCTTAACCCCCGCGGGAGGGGTATCGGTTCTTCCTTCATGACCCACGAGAGGTCAATCCGGGATGCAGACCTTAACCCCCGCGGGAGGGGTGTCGGTTCTTCCTTCATGACCCGCGAGAGGTCAATCCGGGATACAGAAAGTATAAAATTCTCACCCCCGTAAAAAGAAGCCGCTGAAGAAGATACAGCGGGAGCCTCCTCTTCGCTGTGCTGCGAGTGAGAGCGACTCCTGGAAAGCCGAGCGCGACGAGAAGACATCGCAGATCTGCAACAAAAAGATCAGTATATCAGGTATAACATACATACACGAAATTTAAAAGGAAAATTCAGCACTTGGACTTGAGATCCTGTAAACAAATAGGATGTTATAGTTCATGTCTAATTAACCTACAAATTTCGTACCCGCAAAACAATAACTGTTTCCGCGGCGAATTTTGGTGAAATACCCAAAATACCCCCCGTGTTCAAGGCCCAAGTTCAGGTCAAGGACACGCGTGAGCCGGGCTGTGATCATCACATTCGATCATTTAACATCCCGGTACCCCGCAATTCTGGTTAAATTTTGCAAACAAGCCCCTTTTGCAAAATTTGGCTAATTTTACATAAAAGCCCCTCTACGAACTTTTTGGTTTTTCATCCACGTACATTCACCAAAAATTCAGTCAGGGGTTTGGGGCTTAAACTTTGGGATTTCAACCACAAATTCGTGGCCCCTTTGCAAATAAACCCCCAGAAATTTTTAATGGGCTGTTTTGCACATAACCCCCTCAAACAATTCTTTAATCCTCTTTCACAAAGCACCCCCATTTCTTGATGAAACAAACATGAACCCAAGTCCCTCAAATTTCAGTTCATATTTGCAAGAAAACCCTAAATTTCAGCCCCAAGAATTTTGCAAATAAGCCCCTACAAGTTTCGACCTTTGCATAAAACCCCCCAAGAACGTATTGCATACACAAACCCTATCTATTGCAAGCATAAAAAATGCAATCTTTACAAGAAAATAGAAGGTTTGAAGAAGGATCTTACCCAAATCTCCTCCGAGCTCGGAAATGGAAGTCGAGACCCTCGTTTGGAAGAGGAGGCGATTCCGGCAAATGGGTACCCGTCAAAATCCCGAATCTTTTGGAAGGATGAAGGAGTTCTCAAGAGCAAATCAATGGAGGAAGTTGAGAAGGGGAAGAAGAAGATCAAAAAAAATAGGGGGGAGTTTCGGTTTTTGGTGGGGATTTTTCTCTTTGAATTTTGAATTTAAAAGGGGGGGGACCATAAAACAAGTGGGACAAGTGTACAAGATGACAAAAGAAGAGGGGGGGACCGCAAAAGGGGAGACACCCCCTAGGGGTGTCTCGGCAATACCGAGACACCCCAAGGGTGTCTCGGCATGGCCGAGACACCCCAAGGGTGTCTCGGCCTTGCCGAGGCACCCCGGGGGTGTTTGCCCGGGTTTTGACCCTCTGCGCGATGTTTTGACCCCCCGAACGATCTTTCGATCCCCCGATGTTCATTCTCTTCGCTGGCGGTTGAGGATATACGTGAACTTCACACTTCAACCTCTCGACGGTTTTAAACCCTAAGGCAGACGCCGGTCAACGCGTAACCCTAGGTCAACGCCGGACAGCGCGTTGCGACAAAAGTCAACACGTGGCGACGAAAGTCAACACGTGATGACAAAAGTCAACCCAAGCGGTTTCAAAACCCTAGGGTGTACGCCGGTCAACGCGTAACCCTAGGTCAACACCAAATCGGTGCGTTGCGACAAAAGTCAACACGTGGCGACGAAAGTCAACACGTGATGACAAAAGTCAACCCAAGCGGTTCCAAAACCCTAAGGCGGACGCCGGTCAACGCGTAGCCTTAGGTCAATGCCGGACAGCGCGTTGTAACGAAAGTCAACACGTGGCGACGAAAGTCAACACGTGACGACAAAAGTCAACCCAAGCGGTTTCAAAACCCTAGGGTGTACGCCGGTCAACGCGTAACCCTAGGTCAACGCCAAAACGGTGCATTGCGACAAAAAGTCAACCCCCAGTGATCCGAAACCCCAGGTCAACACGATGTGACAGGGATAGTAAGTTCAAAAGTCAATTCAATGACACGAGCCAAACTCAACCCACCAGTTGTGAACTTGAGACTCCGACGACGGCCAGGCAATAAATGCAGCGCCGGAACAACTTCGGTTATTCGACAAAGCACCGGATAAACCGAAGATCGAAGGAGCCGAGAGTTGAAGCGACCCACAGGTCCCTTATGCCGATTGAAGGCTGGACCAATCATATCCAAAGTATTCCGGTCTCTTCTATAAAAGAAACGAGTCCGAAACACTTTGGAGGGGGTATCTGTAGGCATCGAAAATTGCCGATAGGTCCCCGCACACAGCTCAGTGTCAACGAGCGACGATTGAACGTCACTACCCGGCTCACAAGAATTCCAACGACGTCGGTAAATGCCTGAAGTGAACCGACGGACTACGTGAGCCGACAGAATGTCAGAATCACGGGGATACGGATTGACCGAAAACCCCGCGACCACCGCAATTGGGCCAACGCCCGCCATGCCCCGATCACCCCACTGATAATCCAACCATTGGGGCCTATAGAGCTCGCCGTCACGATTCCAACGCATCCGAAATCACTCAAATCCGAGTTCGGACGAAAAGTCAACGGCAAGTCAACGGCGAGTCAACGGCGGGACAACGGTGGCGTCTCAACCAACATAAAACACCCCGGGGGTGTCTGAAAAAACCCAAGACACCCCAAGGGTGTCTCGGAAAATCGAAGACACCTCAAGGGTGTCTCGGAAATTCCGAGACACCCCAAGGGTGTCTCGGAAAATCCGAGACACCCAAGGGGTGTCTCGGATTTTTTGAGACACCCCACGGGGTGTCCTTAGATTTTTCAGCCACCCCCCCTCTTGGTTTCCTATAAATAGGCCCTCTAGGCCTCCATTCTCTGGGCTCTTGATTTGGCTCTGATTTAGCTTTGGGAGAAGAATTTCCGGTCTTGGGATTATCCTCGAGATCTGAAATTCCGGAGTTTGGAAGCGGCGAAGCCCTGCTGGATTGAGGAGTCAGAATTCTTCATCAAGGTTCATTCACCCCCCCCTCTGATCCTTAGTGTTGCTCCTTAGCGGTGACACTAAGAAGAGCTATTATCTCGTTTTAGCCGAGATATACGCTTATAACCTCTAGATCTTGCGCGGATCGACGAGGTTCTGTTTCTATATCCTACGCGGATAGACGAAACTCTGCCGGATTTTACCGGCAAGGATCTTGAAGAGTCGGCGGTCCACGGACATCGACGTCCCCGTCACAGGCCAACAACCCACGCAAGCGAGACCGTACCAAACCGGGCTCTCGTGTTTATTTTCGTTTAAGTTGTAATCTTTTGTTTTCATTTAAACTCTGTTGTAACGCTCAAAGTTGTAACAGATCTCAAAAAAAAAGAGAACATCAATGAAAACAGCAACTTTTACCGGAAACAATCCCGTTGAGAGAAGTCAAGACGAGTGATGTTGTTAAATTTTTAAAACATCATATCGTATACATGTATGGAGTTTCGAGGCGTATCATTCATGACAATGGGCCCCAATTTGTTAGCCAAATCTTTACCCGATTCTGTGATAAATTTAGGATCAAGAATTTGGCTTTGACGGCATATAATCCTGCTGCTAATGGGCAAGCAGAAGTATTTAACAAAACCATCGTCAGAATTCTTGCTAAGGTAGTGTCGACGAATAAGAGAGATTGGAATGAGAAATTGGGTCAAAGTTTATGGGCTTATCACACAATGGTTTGCACGCCAATAGGAGCGACATCATATTTCTTGGTATACGGATGTGAAGCCGTATTACCATTGGAGATCAAAATTCCATCTTTGCGAATAGCACTCACAATTGGTATGATGACGGAGGAGAGTCATCGACGACGTCTTGAAGAATTGGAAGCGCTTGATGAAAAGCGACTATTGGCTCAGCAACACATTGAGCTTTATCAAGCTTGGATTTCCAGAGCGTTCGATAAGAAGGTTAGATACCATACGTTCAAAGAAGGCGACTTGGTTCTTACAATTTAGCGTCCAATGATTTTGAACTCTAAGAAGAAAGGGAAGTTTGAGCCAAAATGGGAAGGGCCATTTATAGTAGAAACTATCTACTCAAATGGAGCCTATTGTCTTATCATCCAAGATGGCGACAAACTTATGATGCCTATAAATGGTAAATTTCTGAAGAAATATTACCCGTAGACTTCACCATCAGATGTACCATACCGCAGGAGAAGAAGTAAATAAAGGTAATGATTTTTTTATTTCATCTCCTCCAAATTTCCCTCACAAATCCTCTTCAATAGGATAGTGGGACTATTATTATGTCAATTCTACCTCTGATGGTTGATGGTTCTCCAATAGTAGTAACCTACTATGTGATGTATTGCTGAATGATGTTATTTTCCTAACGTCGTCATTTTCCCAAATGACGTTCGTTTTCCAAACTTAGGCCTACCAAGTGATGTGCCTTTATTTCCATCATCATCATCATACTACTTAGTCACTGAACGATGTTATTTTCCTAACGTCGTCATTTTCCCAAATGACGTTTGTTTTCTAAACTTAGGCCTACCAAGTGATGTGCCTTCGTTTCCATCATCATCGTCATAATGCTTAGTCACTGAACGATGTTATTTTTCTAACGTCGTCATTTTTCCAAATGATATTCGTTTTCCAAACTTAGGCCTACCAAGTGATATGCCTTCGTTTTAATCATCATCGTCATACTGCTTAGTCACTGAACGATGTTATTTTCCTAACGTCATCATTTTTCCAAATAACGTTTGTTTTCCAAGCTTAGGCCTACCAAGTGATGTGTCTTTGTTTCAATCATCATCGTCATACTTCTAAAGTCACTGAACGATGTGATTTTCCTAACATCGTCATTTTCCTAAATAACGTTCGTTTTCCAAACTTAGGCCTACCAAGTGATGTGTTTTCGTTTCCATCATCATCGTCATACTGGTTAGTCACTGAACGATGTTATTTTCCTAACGTCGTCATTTCCCAAATGACGTTCGTTTTCTAAACTTAGGCCTACCACGTGATATGCCTTCATTTCTATCATCACCGTCATACTTCTAAAGTCACTGAACGATGTTATTTTTCTAACATTGTCATTTTCCCAAATAACATTCGTTTTTCAAACTTAGGCCTACCAAGTGATGTGCCTTTGTTTCAATCATCATCGTCATACTTCTAAAGTCACTGAACTATGTGATTTTCTTTACGTCGTCGTTTTCCCCAAACGACGTTTGTTTTCCAAACTTAGGCCTACCAAGTGATGTGCCTTCGGTTTCCATCATCATCGTCATACTACTCAGTCACTGAACGATGTAATTTTCCTAACGTCATCATTTCTCAAATGACGTTCATTTTCTTAACTTATGTCTACCAAGTGATGTACCTTCGTTTCTATCATCATCGTCATACTTCTAAAGTCACCGGACGATGTAATTTTCCTAACGTCGTCATTACCCCTAATGACATGTGTTTTCCAACATTGGTTTACCAAGTGAGGAGCCTTTGTTTTCTTTATCGTTTTTATCTTAAGTCACTGAGCGACTCGATATTCCTAACATCGTTATTTTCACAAATGACGTTCGTTTTCTCGACGAGTCTGCCATGTATTGAACTTCGTTATTAATACTTGGTTATATTTTGAACCTCTTTATCATACATTTGATCTGAAGTCTAAAAGAGACTAAAGATAGAAGAGAAATCTTAGTATTGAAGTCTAAGGGAAACTCTTTGGCAACTCATCATACTGAGGGGAAAAGTATGGCTAGTCCAACTCAAACGGTAGTTGGTAAAGACAACTCAAATCCATTGATAGCTGAGGGTTTGCTAAAAATCCTTAGTTAGAATGCTTCAAGAGAACAATATGTGGATAAAATATAAATTTTATTCATATACAGTTGAAAGTACAGAAACTCGAAGTACATAGATCGAACTTAGAAGATTCGAACTATAATACGAGGTTCAGTTATTAGTTCTTTTAGTTACAATACGAGGTTCAGTTACAAGTTCTTTCAGTTACAATACGAGGTTCGGTTACAAGTTCTTTTGACGACATTCGGACTACAATACGAAGTTCAGTTACAAGTTTTTGATGACCTTCGAGATTGCACTACGAGCCTCGTCCGCAACAAACTCGTTGTCTTGTTGTTAAAGTTCCATCTTCTGTTCCTGGGCATGAAGTCTTCCCCATACCCAACTTTTAGCTTTGGCGCTTGTAGCACACGTTTACCTACTTGTGTAAACTGACTACTAATTAAAACACCACAAGCTCTGAGCATAGGATCAGCACTTCTCCCATCTCCGCAGAACGTGAAGACAACTCTAACATTGTTGCTGACTTCTCCGAAAGAGGCACTTCACCGAGTCTATGAAACTGCCGCATAGACCGAAGTCCAGAGAAAAGACTATATGCTTAGGGGAGCATGACATGTCAAAACAACAAGCATATTTGAATTTAAGATCTCTTTGAGGTTACATTCAAAAGTCCAACAAGTTGTCAAAATATATTCAGATTTTGACTCTGAAACACTAAGGAATCCTCAAATGAGTGAGCTACTATGAAGACCAAGAGATCAGGGATCGGGTCAGAAGAGTTACCTAAAGCGACAGATTCATCAACATTGCCTACCCCACCACCGACGATTATCAGAACTTGGAGTCTAATAGGAAGCAAAGGTGGAAGTCTTAAAATGGTTCGTTTCCTCTGAATCATTTTGGAAACAAGGCACAGAAGAGGAAGATGAATCCTCTCAAAAAACAATTGCCTATTTATAGGCGAAGGAGCTAACCAAGTGGCTGGGATTCGTTACACGAATCCCTAAGCAGCGAATCGCCAAAGGGTGCTGAGAATGAAGCGGCACAATCAATTACATTCATAATTAATGCCAAAGAAAACATGGCTCGAAGCGACGCATTAAGTGCTCAAGACTTAACGCTGACGAGATGAAACGACGGATTCTTATGGATTAACAGTCTTGGAACTGTTGAAAGTTGCCACGTCGTTCAACGAGATTTATTCTCGTTCCTAAGTCAAAAAATAATGAGGTTTGCTGTTTCAAACTGTACTTAAGTATTGAAACTCGATCGAAAGTGGATTCGAACCTCATCTTCGACGAAGGTCGTTCCTCTAATTGAACTCAAGTATTAAAACTTGATCGAATTTGGAATCCAAACCTCATCTTCGATGAAGGTCATTCCTCTAATTGAACTCAAGTATTGAGACATGATCGAATTTGGAATCCGAATCTCGTCTTCAACGAAGGTCGTTCCTCTAATTGAACTCAAGTGTTGAGACTTGATCAAATTTGGAATCCTCGTCTTCGACGAAGGTCGTTCCTCTAATTGAACTCAAGTATTGAGACTTGATCAAAATTAGATCTGAACCTCGTCTTCGACGAAGGTCGTTCCTTGAATTTTACTCAAGTATTGAAACTCGATGGAGATCGGATTTGAACCTCGTCTTCCACGAAGGTCATTCCGCTAATTGGGTTCAAACACCGATGTTTAATTGAACGAGACTAGAACCTCGTTATGCCAAATACGAATTGGAATTTGAATCTAACCTCGTATCAGAGTAACAAGGTTTGTACTTCAAGTCTTAAGATCGCAAAGCAACGAAGATCATAAACTTTGGCATTAGATTATGTATTGAAGTGCAAAGTAGAGTTAGTGAACAAAGACATCCGAAATTCTACTTATAAAAAAAATGTGAGGAAGGAGGCTATAAAAGTCCAATAAAGAAAATGGAGCTAAATGGACCCAGCAATCTGACGAATCTCCTCAGCGAGCTTAGCTATGGATTCCTGGTTTTCTACCTCAACGTCAGCCAAAGCATATCTACGCAGCTCCTCATCAAAATAGACGCTCATGTCATTTACAGCTTTTTCTAACTGCTCCATTCGATCAATTTTGGCTTGAAGCAAGGGCTGATGCTGCATTTGTTTTGAAGCCAATGTCTGCTTCATGTCTGTCATACCCGCCAACTCTGCTTCAACCTCCGTCAGTTGGGCCTGAAGAGCCTTAAGTTAAGCTTGAAGATGGTCAACCTGACGTCTCTTTTGAAGTTCGGCGTTTGCAACCTTTCTACTCTCACGGGACAAATTCTCTTCAATCTATTTAAACTCCTTAATTCATTGCTTGGTCTCAAGCAATTGACGATCAAGTTTAAATAAGGAGTCATCCTTTTGCCGCATAGTTTGCATGGCCCGTTCCTCAGCTAAAGGGTAAAGAGATCGAGACCGACGATCTTTCCATTGATTGAAAAGATCTTCAACCTTGGTCAGGTGCAACCAATACGATAGTACTACAAGGTCAAAAGTCAAATTCTTCATCAAGTCCAAGAAAGACACCAGCACCTCTTTAACCTTTGCAAAATTCCCTCAATGGTCTAAAACCTGAGCGGAAGATTCTCTCAGAATGCTGAGAAAGTTCTCTGATATTTTTTATACGGCAAAATTTCTCACCGAAAGTGGAGGAGAAGTGTGTGTGCTACTAGAGGACACCGTTGCATGAGTAGCGGCAGAAGAAACTATAGCTGCTATGAAAACTGGCGGCGCATGGCATACGGCGGGAGTGTCAATAGTTATAGCAACCATTGCAGTAGTGGTGGGAACAACAATGATTGCGGTACTTGGTATGACGCAAATCTCAGCGTCGCAATGGAACTGGTAGACACAACACTTGTATTCATAGTAGCTTCAGCTTCAGCTATGGCGGTTGGAGCAGATTCATTTCCATCAGCTTCCTTAAGGTCAACAGTTGGATTATCAGCTGTGCCTGATTCCATAGCTGAACTTGGAGGTACCTTACTTTTAGCAGGATTATTAGAAGTCGGTCTCGCCTCAATACCTACATTAGTAAAGGCAGTGGAATCTGTGGAAACAACTAAGCACGACGAACAAAGTCGTTAGTATCTTAGAAATCCAGAAAGGTAAATGACTATACGCCTATCTTACCAGGATCAACAGGAGCGTCTTCGATGTGAGTACTCACGGTGCCGAACGTAGTCCAGAGCGGAGTTGAGCTAAAGGAATCTCATGCTCAAGCTCTGAATCCGTCTCAACATTGAGTGACTCTATCAAAGGAGTCATGGGAGAAGAAATATTACGCCTTGGTCTTTTGGCGACGCGTTTAGACTTACACATTCACCCAATTTCCATAGACTTTTCCCCCACTTGTCTCGGGGCCTCTTCTTCTGCAGTTTGTTCTCAATAAGAAGTATCAGAGGCAAACAAGTCAAAGTTGATATACCAGTGATCCCTTTGTCGGGATGTGGTTCCTCAAGAACTGGGGATTGTCGATGAGAGCCTTCAGCAGTAGATCCATGTGGAGGAGGCTCACAAGGTTCACCCATAGGGGTGAAATTCTCAAATTCACCAAGATTTGCTCCATCTCTACGAGCATCTCCTATATCAGAAGCAGTCAGTATGTGGCTCCCATATTCATCAACGTGAGGAGATCTATGAGATATGTTCTCATTCAAAGTTGCGTATATCTCCTCCTGAGTTTCATGAGGGCTAGGAGGACTGGTTTCCTCTACCTCGGCACTCTCTTCAGCATATAAGAACTCTTTGAGTCCTGGTATGCGGCTTCGTCTAGAAGCATTTCCAGATTTGTATCGATGTCGGATGTATCGCTGTCCCGAAGAATTAACATTGAAATTGGGAATCGCTGCATTTGCCATACAGTGCCACTTGCAATAAGCAAGTGTGGTTCGAAGCTATGGATTTTGTGGTGGAAGTAAGAAACGAGCACCTGTGCCGCCGGAAATAGTCCAATACTAAGCTCCGGCCCTAATAATTAAGCTACAACCCTCAGATATCAGTTGAGTATTAGGATTACTAACGTATAACTAAGTGTAGCCGAATCGACGAGCGAAGCGACAAGGCAAGTAAGGCTCCAACACGCACACTAGGTCGAAATGATAAATATGATACCCAGGGCGAATGGTCATAAGCTACATGAAGCAGCCAAGTGATAGAGAAGAATAGCCCCGACCATTAGATACATCCACAAGAGCCTATCCGTAACTGGTTCCGGGGAAATAAGGAAAGCACCGATTGAATTCCCATCTCTTGTGGTCGCGGAGAATGCGCCTTACCAAGGCCAAATAATGGTGCTCCCAGTCTAAATTCTCTAAAACCTTTGAATGAAGGGAATGATTTTACCCTCTGTACGAGCGGAAGGCGTGCCCATAAGGGTTGGACAATGCAGAACAACCCATGCCATGAAATAAGTGTATGGAAAGCCAACCTTTGGATTCTCGTTACCACGATAGAATTGGTAACATAAACTCCGCAATCCATAGTGGATGCGAGCAATCATGCCAGGAAGAAGGGCATAAGAATGGTCGTGCGCTAAACATACGGCTGGGAACACCACTTCCATTGGCAGCAAGTCAAAACTTCCAGAAACGACAACGACTTGATGAAGCCATAGCATGAGATACCCCACCAGCAATGCCTTGGAAGAGATAGTCTCCCCACCTTAAAAGAAATAACTCTCAAAGGTGGTACCAACCAGGTAACCTTGTTCATCCGATTCTGATATGCGATACATGGGCGGATAAGTGAGTACTTGTCGTAACAATTCACTCGCGTCACAAGGACCAAAGGGCACCACAGAATCATTTTTATGCTCCAAATTCTTGAAGAGATATCCGGCCCAGATGTTATGGCTGAGGAGTTTCTCACCCTTCTTATTGAGCCGTTCTTCCACATTCATACAAATGTGGTAATGACACCCTCCCAGAAGGTCTCTACTACTTGGGGTTGTTCCTTCTCTAGAGCAACTGATTCCTGTTGACCTAGGATATACTCCTCATACGGATAATTCCCGTTTGGTAGCTTGGAGACTTCTTCCATCTCGTGAAGAGCAATCCCTATCTCTTCATCAGTAGTAAAGAAAGTACGAGTTGTAGGGTTATACAACTCTAAAATACCAAAGAACTGGTGGGAGTTATTGATCAACCCGAATTGTGTCGCCTTGATGGGCGCATAAATACCAAACTTTTGTAGGTCTTCTTGGTTCTCCTGCAAAACGTATTTGGTGATATGAGACCACTATTGTGTAGGACTCCAATGAGACCAGCCTAGAGTTCTAAAGTCCTTAGCAGGGAATTGATCATTTCTCCTAAAGAACGCACGACCAAAAGTGGTAGCCTCCTCAGTAGTCTCACTAATAGGGAGTTCTTTTTGAAAAAACCCAGGGTGCAATCCGGTGATGTAACGTTCACCACTATCTATCTTTACGCCGCTACGAGAAAAGTGGCCATATATGACCCCATCTTGTACTGGGGTTAAATCCCAGTCCATTCTTCTGGGAGCCTGTTTCCGGTAAAAGTTGCTGTTTTCATTACTTTGATATCTGTTACAACTTCGATCGTTACAACAGTATAAAATGAAAACAAAGGGGTACAACTTAAAC
>BQKN01064537.1:332114-343595 GCA_022839385.1 Asparagus kiusianus
ACGGGACACGACGGGCGTTGGTCCGTTTGCAGTGATCACGGGGTTATTGGTCAACCCGTATCCCCGTTGTTCTGACATTCTGTCGGCTCACGTGGTTCATCGGTTTGCTTCAGGCGCTCACCGGCGTCATTTGAGCTCTTGTGAACAGGGTAGTGACGTTCAGTCGTCGCTCGTTAACACCGAGCTGTGAGTGGGGACCTATCGGCAATTTTTGATGCCTACAGAGCCGAGACAATCTTCAAAGCAGTAAGAGAGATGTCACGCTCCATCCGAGGAAAGAACAAATTTCACCCATTTACAGTTCTAAGCCATTCGTAAGTCTCGATATCCAAGAAGTCAGGATCCTCTGAAGAGTCTCCAAATAAGAGAACAGGCTTCACAATAGGTTCACGATTAATAGACTCCAACGGAGCATCAGTGATCATACGCCTAAACGTGGAAACTGAAGGTTCAGAGAGGAGATCAACTTCTTCTGGCCCCCATTCTCCGAACAAAGGAATGCTCTTAAGGGCAGAGTAATGAGGATGAATTGTAGTCGTTTGAGTATCATCCGCTCCGAGATCACCACGTTGGGGAAGTAGAGAAGAAGGATATATGACTGCACAAAAAGACAAACAAGATTAGTCTTGAGCAGCAGTCACGGCCAAATAACACGAAGGTCATTCTGGCAACGAACGTCAAAATTCGTTCGAATGATGAACCTCGTGTTACAATGAAGTGTTAAACTTCATTGGCCGAGCAAGCTCATTCAACCTCGACAGGGATAACGAGGTTCATCAGTTCAGCGAGGTTCGTTGGAGAACACGAAGTTCATCATCTGAAGATGAAGTTCACCAATCCAACGAACGTAGTCGATGAAAAGACGAAGCTCATCATATAAACGAATTTCGTTTAACAATTCTAGAGGATGACCCTCGTCAGGATAGCCAACGATGTTGGACATGTGAGGTTCAACTGGCGGATAAGGCTCATCGAAAGACGAAACAAGTCATAGAGACGAGAATCATCGATGATGAGCCTCATCCAGCCAAAAAGACGCCATCTTTATGATGAGTCTGGAAGAAATTGTTCATCTTCCTTAAGAAACCCAAGTCTAAAATAGACAGGGTTGACATCTCTCAGAACGCAAATCATACATTTAAGATCTATTACCTGAGAAAGTAGGTAGATCGGTGGGTTCGTGTGAAGAGCCAGCAACCTTCTTGCTCTTGCTTTTGCTTCGGTCTACAGCGGTTTTAAGGGCCATTGATTTCGCTTGAAGGGTTTGTGAAGAAAGAAAGATTGGAAGTTTGAGAAGAAGATGAGTTCAGATAACCCAAACGATGAAGAGAGAAGAAAGAACTTCTCATATGATGATGCCCTATATATAGGGGCGGGAAAACGTCGAATCAAGGGTTGTGATCTTCGGGTTAAGGTCGTTTGATGAAATCTCTCCCCAACAAGTTCTGCGGACGGGATTCACGGAGATTTCTAGGCACCAGCTGGCAACCACTCAAGTCTGGGAAAGGCACATAGCAACATTGCTGACGAAGCCGCAAGGTGTCATCTGTCAGATGACTATTATTCTGACAAGGCTCGTATAAAGGAACGAACTCCAGAATGAACCACGAGGCAATGTCCATGTTGAATTTCGTAGCAAACACGAAGCTTATAACGAAACTAGGTTCGTGAGACAAATTCCACAAGTTCGAAATGCCTGTTCAAAGTGTTTCAGACTACATACAACCCGATTCAAGTCTAAAAACATTGAAGGGGGTTTTGTAGGCATTCAAAAATGCCAAAACTCGAAATGTGAAAAGGAGGGTCAAGAGAACGAACCCCTTTCCAATCAAACATGAGGTTCGTTGATTAGTGAAGATCAACCTTAAGAACGAGAGTCGCCACGCAGTAGATCTCAACATCAAAAGACAAAGTTTATGAAACTGATCCACGGGATTCAGAGCTCATCATTGGATACGAGGTTCGAGGTTCACTAGTGGATACGAGACTCGGAGCTCATCATTAGATACGAGGTTCAAGGTTCATTGGTGAATACGAGGTTCAAATCTCATTACTAGACATGAAACTCATTAGTGAAGATGAGGTTCGTTAAAAGGGAACTTACAAGACTTACTACGTAGTTAGACTCAGCTATCGAAGATGAAGTTTATTAGTGAAAGCGATGTTCGTCAGACGAAGTCAGTGAAGACAAAATTCGTCAAGAGAAACTGGTCTACTACAAGGTTTGCTTAGTAAGACGAACCTCGAGGCTCGTCTTACTTGACGAGCTCTGTTTCAATTGAGGTCGAGGTTCGTCATCCATGTGGGATTTACCTGTAACGGCTCCGAAGACTTAGTCAGCCACGTGGGCTAATCTTCAGGAGCACGTTATGATATGTGCTAAATTAGGGGAGGTAGTTATGCCCCTCTACCCGTGATTATAGCACGTCAGTTACATACTTAAATCCTATAAATAGCCATGGATGGCTACAGAGAAGAGGGTTGGTCAATTAAGACTTTTAATCATAAAAAACCAGAGCTTTTATGTGTAAATCCGGAGTTCGAATTTTAATTCTAGCCGGCTAACGAAGGTCAGAAGCTCTTGTGATCTTGGTCTGATCGTCAATAGGAGGCAAGCTCGACTCAAGCATCGAGGGAAGCATCCTTTCGCTACCTAGAACCCACCTTAAATAAAAGAGAAGCTGAATTAATCTTCTCTTTCTCTGTAATCGAGAGAGAGTGTGAGTGATTGTAAGGGTTTCGTACTAAGTGATTGAACCCATTTCTTAAAACAAGAAAATCAATCAATCTTCAATTTTTTGACCCTACAAGTTCGACTCTCACATAGCTCGTCAATAGATTCTAAGAAAAGGATAAAAAGAAGGAATATTCTTTGAAAGGTAAGAAGAAACTTATGGAGTCCGATGGAGAAGGCAAGGAATCTGATTCTGATAGGGAGGCCAATATTGTCAAAACTGTTCCACATCAAGAGGGTAAGAATTACCACCAGAACTTGAAAATTGATTTCAAGGTGGACATTCATGTTTATGATGGGAGTGTCAATGTGGAGAAGCTCGATGATTAGATTGAGTGTATGGAGATGTATTTCACTCTCTATGGATATTCATCCAAGGAAAAGATTGGTTCGCGACTTTGAAGCTTTCATGGCATACATTGACGTGGTGGAAATCCTACTGTAAGTAGGAGAAGAAGGTGGTGTCGTAGAACAAGTTTAAGGAGCTACTGAGAAAGCACTTCTATCCACTGGGGTTCCTTGAGGAGTGTTGGTTCAAGTGGTACGGCTTGTGCCAAAGATTCAATCAGATCGTTCAAGAGTACACGACAGAGTTCCAGCAGCAGGCGATGGTTCAAAACATCGTGACGGATGAATACTCCATCTTTATGAAGTACATGGCAGGTCTAAACGAATACATCTGGAAGGAAATGAAGCTATTCACTATCGAGTCTATTGCAGAGGCAAGCGTGAAAGCTATTGCCATCGAAGGCAAGCAAAAGAAGAGCAACGAGGCAAAAAGAGATGCAAAACAGACGGGAGGTGAGTCTAGTGGTTCCAAACATAAGAAGGAGAAGAAGGGTGATCCAGGGAGAGCAGAACTGATTTGTAGTCACTACGAGAAGACATGACATATCACTAATTGATGCTGGGAGACGTATCCTCATCTGAAGCCAAAGGGGTTAAAGAAGAAAGATGAGAAAAAGGCATACGTGATAGCACAGGGTCCGAAGGAAGTTCCTGGGATAACAGAGCCCAAATATAGTCTCAATCTTATGGTAGGGAAATAGGCCAAGAAAGAGGACGAAGACCCCCGAGAGCAGCTCTTTGTACTAAAGTTGCAAGTGAAGACCGGTTTGATTGATGTTATTGTTGATCCAGGCAACGAAAAGAATTTGATATCCGAGGCCTTGGTTCAGAAGCAGGGTTTGAAGACAGTCAAGCATCCGAAACCCTATCCATTAGGGTGGATTTAGAAGGAGACGAGACTAAGTGTAGTTGATCAATGCACTCTCAGATTTGCGCTCCACGAGTCATATATTAACGGGGTCCCGTGAGATATCGTTCTATTAGATGTTTGTCTCCATACTTGTGGGATAGATATGCGATCTATGAAAAGCGAGCTTAGAAGTACACATTCACCAAAGATGGTGAAAAGTTTATATTTCGTTCGGCGTCTCTTCTGAAGGAGGCAAATTTGGCGATGGTGACGCGAGCGAAGAGGCTAGTGAATACAAGCAAGAAGTTCATCTCGTTGTGCATTAGACTTCATGATGAGCCATCGAAAAGGAGTTACATGTTAGAGCGAAAGACGAGTACGATGAGGCGAGGAACGAAGGAGTCGTTTCTAGTTGTATGTCGATATCAGGTTCCTAGCAAGGCTAGGTGGTACAGAAAGGATGGAGGAGCTCGCGAGTTTTCTCAGCTGAAGTTCTAACTTAAATGAGACTTCAAGTTCCTAAAGGAGGGACCCATGATATGGGTGTATCTTCTCTTTAGAACTTAGTGATCCTCATAAGAGCTTGAGGATAGATGATTCTCATGGTAACTTGAGAATAAAGATGTAAAACAACACAGTAGAATGCAGGTTGAAGCATGGAATGAGACGGCGAATCGAAGAATCGAAGCATCAAGTTTTTAGCCCGTGAGTCGACTCATACATGTACATGAGTCGACTCATCAGGTTGAGTCGACTCATACCTGTCATGAGCCGACTCACGAAACTCAGCCATTTTGTCAAAAGTTTCTGACCAGTCGACTCATGCCTGTCATGAGTCAACCCCTGTGTCATGAGTCGACTCATATATGCACATGAGTCGACTCATCTATGGTTTCCTGGTTCATTTGGGTTTCTGTTTGCACGAATTCCTATGGGGTTTGGACTTGGTTATTTATCACTTTGCCATCCACATTGTTACACCTATATAAGGGATTGTTTAGGGTTTCTAATAAATCAGATGTAATCAAAGAGAGATTCTAATCAAGAGAGATTAGGGTTTAGAGAGAATTGAGAGTTTGTTCTCGATTCTAGTGAGATTGTGTGAGAGAGATTATAATCTTTTCATATTATAATCTAGAGAGGATATTTTCCTTCGCCACATACTGAATTATTCTTGTGTTTCTGTTATCCTCTTCTCAACCCACCTTTGATAATTCCGCGATCAAAGATGCTTGCCCGACGACTCGTATCACTTCCTATATATACCCCTTTATACCCAGCCCTATTGATATGAAGAGAAAAGTTTTAAAGAGTTTTTTACAAGTTTGTTTAAGGGTTTTAAAGTGTGTTTAAAAGTTTGGTTTGTGAAGAAATTTTCACAAGAGCTTGAGGAGATCATCATTTGTGTTTGGGCATTCAACTCATCTCCCTCTCTCTCTTGTCATCATAGAGAAGTTTTTCTACACTCATATCTAGCTATTTATATGTTTGATTTTTATTTCCATAAGCTAGAATTTATTTAAGCTTAGATTTTTTTTGATTATGCTCATTGTTCACACACAACCTATTGAGCTTACTATATTTGCGTACATAGTATAATTTGGGGTTGTGGGATTATGACTTCGAGTGTGGTCTTACATAGAGTTCTCATCTATTGTAGAGAACAAACAATTTATATTTATTCTTTTATTTGTGAGATCACTTTGTAATACACTTGTACGCTGAGAGAAGTATGTGGTGAGAGACAGTGTCGCTTCCAAGAGGAGTCAGGTCAGTAGTAAAGCCTAGTAAGAGTTGGTAATTTTGAATAGTTGTGGAAGGCGACACAGGCTAGAAACCAACACTTAGAGGGTGTAGAGTGTGATTACAAGAGTGTATATTGTAAAAGTTTTCGGTGAGCTAGAAAACCGAACTTGTTAGGTGTAAACATTGTTCGGGTGAGTGTCGAAAACCCGATTGTGTATTGGATTCTCCCTGGGAGTGGAGAGCGGAGACGTAGGTCGGAAGGACCAAACTCCGTAATCATTTTCTTGGGTTTGAGTTTGGCTTTGTCGTATTTCTTTTGTGCTTTGTTACATTTCATATCGCCATTTGTTCATGTTATTTCGCCCTTGTTTATATTGCATATCCTTGCATATATATGTTGTATATTATTCTTGGTAGATATATTTGTTAATAAGTTTTAATTAGTATTAATATCGGTTTAGATTAGCATAAACCCTATTCACCCTCTCCCCCTCTAGGGTGCTTTCAATTGGTATCAGAGCTTGATGCTCTTTGATTTGAGGTTTAATCGCCTTGAGTTAACGATCCAAGCTTTAATATTGTTGCTAACCTAGTTTTTTTATTTTTTTATCTCGCTTGCATAATATATCATGGACATGTATGGTGGACCTAGTTTACGTTATGCTATTAACATTGCTCCTATAATTAGTAATTTTTCTTATGCCTAATGGTGTATTAGATTTAAACTTTTTGTTCGATCTAGACACTTTGATTTGTGGGAAATAATTGATTATGATTATATTGTACCCACCTCGGAGAAATCCAAGTGGAGTAAAAATAATCAAAGAATGTTTACCATGAACAAGCTTTTGTTAGAATTTTTACATAATGCGTTTGATTTATCTTTTTCTAACAAGCTTGTTTCTTTTGATAGTGCTTATACGTTGTGAAAACTTATAAAAGCATATCAAGGGAACTTGGAGGCAGTCCGACAAGCTTTGGAGGATTCTTCTTTAAGTTCATGTGGAGTATCATCATTATACACACGGGCACTAGGCGATAGCCCTAGTGAGGTTTGCGAGTCTGAACCCGATAGTAAATCATCTATAGTTAATCTCGCATGTGCATATGAGAAATTAATGAAAGCCTACAACAAATTGCATCATAAGTTTATTAATTTGAAAAGTAAGCATGTTGTTTTGAAATTCGATCATGAGTTATTAGCTTCTAAGTTTGATAATATTTCTATTGAAAATGTGATCCTCAAAGAAAAGAATGATAAATTAAAATCGGGTCATGATTGTTTGCTTTCAAACTTTGCTCTTTTAACTCATGAAATAGAAAATGCCATGTTAGAAGTAGATAATATGAAAAATAAGGTTAGATCCTTTGCTAACAACTATATTTGCTCTATTTCTAATAACAATACTTGTATGCATAATTATGAGTTGAATCATGTTAAGGATCACATATCATCTTTAGATTCAACCCTTAAAATATGTATTGTTAATAATAATAAGCTTATGGACTTATGTGCAAAGTCCCATGTAAATACTTCTAAGTCTTCCACACAGTATTCACACATGTATAGCAAAGTCTACAAATGCACTAATTGCGGTCGTAAAGGCCACCTTGCTAGATTTTGTTATAATGCCCACAAACTCATCAAACCTAATCACACACACATACACATGCACCTATTGTTTATCATAAGCATGCTCATATGTTCAAGTGTGATTTTTATGGTAGATTTGGTCATTTGGCCAAATTTTATTTTGATTTAAAAAGAGTTTCATATTTGCAAAATATTTCTAAAAGACCACCTTTGTTTGTAAATATTCCTCGTGCACATCTATATGGTCCACAAAAACAAATGGGTCTTTTTTATTGCACATATTGCAATCAAAAGGGTCATTTACATACATATTGTTATGACCAAACTAGTGCACTACATGCGCCCAAAAGGGATCATAACCCTAGGGCTTTGAGTTTTAATGATAGGGATCATATCCCTAGACTCTTCGGTACTAAGAGTAATTGGGTACCAAATCTTGTTTGATCTTTTAGAACAAATTTTTTTAATTTTTAGTTTTTCATGTTATTAAAGATGATTTTTATTTGAAATTTTATTGTAAATAACTTTTAAATCTTTAAAAGGAAGTATTTATTTTACATTGTTGATAAATTAAAAATGATTTTTGGTTTTTCAAATCCATAGTTCATGATTCTTGTATGTTTTGTAATCTTAATTTGAACTATGAAGAGTTTGTTTCAATTTATATTTTTGAATTCATTATAAAATACTTATATGATAATATTTATATGTTTGTGCTTATGGATTATTTTTTTATACTTTATAATGTATTCTTTATGTGGTTTGATCAAATTTTACAAAGAAAATTGATCAAACATCATTGCTGGATATATATACTTTATTTTGAGTTTTTATATGAGAGGTTTGTATTTTAGCAACCCCCCCGGGTTTATTGGGTGTTTATTTCCCAAATTATGTTTACCGGGTGCTATATGTTTATTTGTTGATATGGTTGCCTCTCTTGATTTCTTGTTGAAATTGATATTGGTTGGATTCCATTTGATTTATGATTTCATATGAGTGTTTTGTTCTTCATTTTGGACTTTCGTGATTTTCATGATTTTCACTTGAAAACTTTTTTCATGATTCTCATGTTTTTCACTCCTTTGTTTTCATAAATCTCTTTATATATGGTTTTCATGTTTGAATTTTAAGACATATTTTTTCATAATGATATATATATGTGTGTTCTCATGGTCTTGTTGTCTTTGAGTTGTGATTAGCATATTTTTTATCTATGCTTGCTCACATGTTTGCCTTACTACTTCATTTTATATATTCAATAAGGCATTTTGATAGGGGAGAATTTCCCTAGTTTTACATTATACTCACTGTGCTTATACGTAGGGGGGAGCCTTCGCTCTCTTCATTCCTTTGTTTTTCCCATTTTTGATATGCAAAGGGGGAGAAACAAGTGAATTATGAGTATATTTATGAGTATTGTGCTTTATTATATATTTTATATACTCTTTGTGTAGATTGTTTGTCATCATAAAAAAGGGAGGGATTGTTGGTATTTTTGTTTTGATGATGTTTTATAAATAATCCCTAATATTATTTTGTCTAGTGTTTGTGTTTTTTTATTAAGTATTCTAGACAAATAATATGTCGAAGGTTGGATGGAATTGAGCCTACACGATCACATCAAATAGAGATTGGTGGAAATATCGGTATGAAGCCATTGCACATCAAGTTATATTCAAGATCAAGCTTCATCCGTAAACCAAAACAGGCTCATTGAAGATCTATCAAGATTGCTTGGGTAATTTAGTTTTAAGTTTATACCATGTGTGTAGATACTTTAAGCTCAATCATATACACACATACACGTATATATATATATACACACACACGTTTTGGTTTTTGGTTTTCAAGTTTAAATATGAAATAAATACATATTTATATATATACATGCTTTTTCTCATATGGTTATTTTGTTTGCTTTAGTTATGTAGATATGAAAAAATTATATATATTCATATACACATTTACTTGTTTCATATTCTATTGTATTTGGAAAAATATTATGTTATTGGTTTATGGACTTAACAAGCATTATATACATATTTTATTAAGTCTATAAAATCATTTTACAAAGTTTCAAAACTTGGTTTATGTCAAAACATCAAATTTCATGTCTATCAACTTTTCATGTTTTGGACATTTTTTGCAAAATGATGCGTTTTCACAAATGTGAAGTGCAATTCCAAAAATTCTTTTTGTAAAATGTTCATTATCATGTTTATAATCATTTCTCCAAGTTTTATATTTTTTAAAATTTATTTGCTATTTTTAAAAGATGTTTGAAAATCAGATTTACTGTTCATTTCAGGCTGATAACTTGTTATCAGTCGACTGATGGATTTTTCAGTCGACTGATGAACTCACCTGCCATTGCCAAAAGTTTTTTGTGACTGATGAACTATCAGTCGAATGATGAGTTTATCGGTCGACTGATGAGAGCTTCAGTCGACTGATGAGCTGAGATTGACCTATAACGGTCATCTCATCGGTCGACTGACGAACCTCGTCAGTCGACTGATAACCTCCAACGGTTATATTTTCTAGCTTTGTACTATTTTGATTTTTTGGTCTTTTTGCTGGGTTTTCTTGATCTTTGGGGCTTCCTATATATACCCCCTTATACCCAGCCCAATTGATATGAAGAGAAAAGTTTTAAAGAGTTTTTTACAAGTTTTTTAAGGGTTTTAAAGTCTGTTTAAAAGTTTGATTTGTGAAGAAATTTTCAAAAGAGCTTGAGGAGATCATCATTTGTGTTTGGGCATTCAACTCATCGCCCTCTCTCTCTCTTGTCATCATAGAGAAGTTTTTCTAAACTCAACTCATATCTAGCAATTTATATGTTTGATTTTCATTTCCATAAGCTAGAATTTATTTGAGTTTAGATTTGTTTTGATTATACTCATTGTTCATACATAACCTATTTAGCTTATTGTATTTGCATACATAGTATAACTTGGGCTTATGGGATTGTGACTTTGAGTGTGGGCTTACATAGAGTTCTCATCTATTGTAGAGAACAAACAATTTGTATTTGTGCTTTTATTTGTGAGATCACTTTGTAACACACTTGTACAGCGAGAAAAGTGTGTGGTGAGAGACGAGGTCAATTCTAAGAGGAGAGGAGTCGATAGTAAAGCCTAGAGAGGTGATAATTCCGAACACTTGAGGAAGGTGACACGGGCTAGAGACCAATACTTAGAGGATGTAGAGTATGATTGTAAGAGTGTGTATTGTGAAAGTTTTCGGTGAGCTAGAAAACCGAACTTATGAGGTGTAAACGTTGTTCGGGTGAGCGTCGAAAACTTGGTTGTGTAGTGGATTCTCCCTGGGAGTGGGGAGCGGAGACGTAGGTCGGATGGACCGAACTTCATGATCATTTTCTTGAGTTTGAGTTTGGCCTTGGCGTATTTCTTTTGTGCGTTGTTATATTTCATATCGCCATTGGTTCATGTTATTTTGCCCTTGTTTATATTGCATATCCTTGCATATAATTGTTGTATATCATTCTTGGTAGGATATATTTGTTAATAAGCTTTAATTGGCATTAATATCAGTTTAGATTAGTCTAAACCCTATTCACCCCCACCCCCTCTAGGGTACTTTCAGCCTTAGCGTGACCTATGAGGTGATTTTTGCATTCACGAATGACTCATCGAGATTTAAGATTCTAACAATTGACAGTAAAATAGAGCAAATAACAAAACTTTGGTTTTTGCACAAATTTAATAGTCCATTTCTTTCTTGGTATTTACCTTGTTTTAAAAAGGGGTCTGATTTTGGAATAGTATAATATATTTATTTTACAAATGAGAAAGAGATATAAACTGTTACATTCTTCCATAAAAATATCAATAGTATGTTGTTTGGACCATACTTGCATTTTTTAATTCTGGTGCAAAACTTATAATTCATTATTTTTGGGAATTATTATTATTATTATTTTGTTAGTTATTTAGGAACTCTAGTGGGAAATGTTCTTACTGAGTCCTAGCTCACCCTGTTATATTAAAAAAAATTTAGATCTGGCGTAGCTACATAATAGCCGAACTTTTAGTTATGGCGCATTGCTGACAGGCGTTATATGGAAAGCCTCCTTTTTGATGTTACATACAATCAACAATGTGCTTTATTTAGTAAAATACTTGTAACTGTGAGCTTGTGGGTTATAAGTACCGATTATATATATATATATATATATATATATAT
>BQKN01064537.1:344345-360199 GCA_022839385.1 Asparagus kiusianus
CTCTGAACTTCTATCATCAACAGGTTTATATATGTTTTGAGATAAACTATTTGATATGAAGTTTTAGGCTTAACTCGTGCATGAAACTTGTCTTGTACGTGTGTCGCTACTGTCGCTTAACCTGTATTTATGATTTATCCCTGTAGTTTCGGGGTGTGATAGTAAGATGGTATTGGAGCCTAGGTTTTGACAATAGAAGCCTTGTAGGGCACATAGCATAGTGTATATGCGCTAGATCAGTATTATCGTATAGATCAATTATGTGACATACATATTTGTATACATATGTACATACGTGTATGCATATAAATGTTTTATAGTAAGGTCTTTTACATATTTAAGGTGGGTACATATGGGATTTAGTTGACCTTATTTTATTTTAGAATTTTCTAATATTTCTTAATACATGTTTATTTTATTTTATTTATTTTATATTTGTTCTTTTATTTTAGTATGCCGATGGATGGTCCCCCTTTTGTAGGTGGCGGAGACACATTCATCAACCAGTTCCTCAGACACTCATTCTATCTATATAACCTCAATAGACAACTCTTGAGAACCTAACAAAAAGGACTGGGAGTACAATTCTAACGAGACTGATCCAGAGGAGATTTTGGCTAATCATGAGATGATAGATTCCTCTGATATAGAGTCAGTAGAGATCATATCAGTAGATTTTTCCATGTCCAAGACTAATCCCTTTGATAAGGATGAGCCAGGTAGAAGTTATTCACATAGAGTCCTCACCATCTGAAATCATTATGATTTCATTTGACCCCTTCGGTATGGAGTCTCATGTAGCCAAGATTTCTAATGATGACCAAGGACTTGCCTCCTCTGAGGGTGAGTTGAATATCCTAGGTATTGGTGCAGACCTCGATCTTGAGGGATAGGGGACTAGTGGTAATGATACAGATCCAATGTCTGACTCTGGTAGTAACCAGGACTCGGAGGAGATCGAGCCAACTGAGGAGGAGTCTAGCTCTAGCAGCTCCTCTTCCTCAACGGAGCAGAATTTAGCCAGTAGCTAGCCCTGTCCAAAAAGCTCGTCGGCCCGGGCCCGATTCGAAACCCGGACCGAGCCCAACCCGGAAACCCGAGATTGACTCGGGTCCGAGCCCAGGTCCAGGTCCCCTCGCTGGCGCCCGGCCCGAACCCGGCCCGGCCCGGAACAGTTCTGGCCAGGCAACAAAACCGGACTAGGCGACCCGGACCCAGAATCTGGTCCGCCAGCAACGTTCACCCTTGGTGACCGTTGCGGGCAAAAATCCGGGTCGGGCTGGGTTAGCCCGGCCCGGCCCGGCGAAAACGGTCACCAAGGGTGATCATTTTCACCAAATGGTCAGATTTGTGACCGTTTGGCCGAGCCGGGCCAGCCAAACGGTCATTTTTGCATTTTGACCGTTTTTCCCCTCAAAACGGTCAAAAAACGGCTAGTTGGTGAGGGTTTTTTGGTCATTTACCTAGGATGCTGGCTCTATAAATAGAGGGGGTTTTCACTTTTTCTTGTCACACCAAAACTCATCTACTTCTCTCTAATACTCTCTAATACAATCTTATACTCTCTTATAATCTCTTATACTTTCTAATCCTTTCATCAAATGGCTTCTGGATCTGATTACTGCTACTTCTCATCATTTAGCTATTAGAAATTATTTTCAAACCTTATATGATGAGTACACAGCTAGACATAGTTTAGCTGCACAACAGTCTGCAGCTTCGATGCCTTTGAGCTCAAGCTGAGGTAAACGTGTAAGTTTTGATAGGCATGCAATGGTAGTTGAGCTAACTAGTGGGTCTGGACTTGGATCATCATTGGAGGTTTCTGAAATAGATGAATATTTATCTACTTCTTTAGTTAAATATCAAGGAAATGATTTAGATATTTTGCAATAGTGGAGAGTATATGGATTAGTTTCATATCCTATACTTTCCGCCATGGTTCGTGACTTACTAACAGTGCAGGTTTCGACGGTAACTTTAGAATTTGTCTTTAACATAGCAGGATGTTTGATTGGCGACCACAGGACATGCTTAGATCCGTATACTGTACAAGCGGTAATGTGCTTACAAGATTGGTGGAGGTACGAGAAGCGAACGTAAGGCATCGATCGGATGGCTGGAATTAAAGATAAATTTGAAGAGTTGAGACTACCAGATAGATATAAAGATTAAACAATATTCATCAAATTATAATTTTTATTTCTTAGCTTTAAATTTGTAATGAATTATTTTAAAAACAATTATAAATGATAGTGATGTAGGTGAGTAGGTGCCAACCTAGTTGTGATGTATTCATCTATTATGATGTGACGAATTCCGAAATAAATTTATACTTATAAAAGATTCACTGATTATTAATAAAGAAGTTATTTTTATAATTTTTTGTATTTGTAATTTTTATCATTTCAAGTTATTAATAATATGATTGTTTTTATTTTTATTTTTTATAATTTTCTGTAATTTTTTATGTATATTTTAAATTTTAAAGAGATTTTTAAAATTTTTACAAAAATTTATAAAAATAAAAAAACCAAAAAACCCAGGCCGGCCCGGGGTTGCCGGGCCCGGGTCTGGGTGCTGGTTTTGCCCGCCCCGTGTCCGGTTTTCCGGGTCGGGCCGGCCAAGATGGACAAGCCTACCAGTAGCACAATTTTGTAAGAATAGTGCATGGGTTTTCTTAGTTAACCTTTTGGTGTATATAGGACTTTTGGTAGAAAAACATGTATATATTTAAACTCATGTGCTCGTATATGTGTATGAATTGAAATGTTAAATATCAATACTATGCTTTTGGCTTGTAATACTGATTTGTGTTACTATTTGGATAATGATTGAATTTACAATTACTTGAATTGCATATATGTGATGGGCGTAGAAATATCTCTTGTATAATAGTTGACCTAGACATTTTATTATTTATATGGATCTATGGCTATAGGTGTTAGGTCTCATATTTATGAGCCTACTATCTAATCTAGTTTTGATGATTAACAAATAATTTCTAACAATATTTATCGAGTGTTTATTTGCTTGTTAGGTATTCTACACAAAGATCCTCTATTGGAGGTTGGTTAGTTTGAGCGTTCACGATGATATTCAAAGGAGGTTGGAAGGAAATCGGAATGAAGCACGATGCAATTCAAGCTAAAGTCATGATCGCTTCATCCGCAACCAAGATGAGCTACATTGAAGACCAATTTCTTGGGTATAGTGTTTTAGGTCTATACTTTGTGTGTTTATACTTAAAGCTTAAATATTATACACATACATGTTTTCGGTTTATCATTTTCAAGTTTAATTGTATAAATATGAAATAATAGATATATTGATATACATATACATTCGTTTCATATTTATCATCTTTATTTTGAAAATAATATGTTTATGGATTAAAGACTTGTTTACACTATTTTATATCTTTCCTCAAGTGTATTAGTCTATTGAAAAGTGTTTCAAAACTTGTTTGGATTGATTTCATCAAAAATCAAGTTTTAACAAGTTTATGTGTTTTACCGATTTGCAAAATAATATGCTTTGGATTAAAGACTTAATATAATCCATTCAAAATAAGTTTCAAACTTGTTTGAAATCATTTTGTCCAAAATCAAGTGTTTTAAGATTTTGTATTTTGACCGATTTTGCAAAATGATGATTTTTCACAAACGGGGAATGATATTTAAAAATTTCTTCCTAACATGTTTATATTCATGTTTATAAACATTTCCCCAAGTTTTATAATTTTTAAAATTTATTTGCTATTTTTAAACCTACTTCAAAACTCATTTTTACTATGCAAATAAGTCCATGTGCATGTTTTTAGTCGAATGACAAGGATCATCAGTCGAATGAAGAAATCCCCTGGAATTAGCATTTGTTTCTGCTCAGTCGACTGATGCATCATCAGTCGACTGATGGTGCATCAGTCGATCGATAGGCTTTGAGCAGCTACCAATGGTCTGCTCATCAGTCGACCGATGAACCCATCAGTCGACTGACGGCTACTGTAGTGGCTAGTTTCTAGTTTCCTGATTTTCAGAGATTTTACTATTTTTGTTAGATTTTTCTGGGTTTTTAAGGGTTGTTCTTGGAACCTATATATACCCCTTAGCCTCAACATTCTGATTTATCAAAGAAAAGTTTAAAACAAGTTTTGGCAAGTTTGTTTAAGCGTTTTAAAGACGTGTTCAAGTTTGCTTATGTGAAGATAATTTCACAAAGAGAAAGATTCGATTTTCAATATTGAGGAGTTCATCCTCAACCATTTACATCTCTTTGATTGAGAAGTTTTCTAAACTCCTTTTATCTAGCTTGTTCATATTTTTATTATTACAGTTATTTGCTAGATCAATTTGAGTTTAATTTTATTATTACTTATCATTTTCACACACAACCACTTGAGCTTAAGTTATTTTCACATATTGTATAATTTGGGTTGTGGGTGTGATTGAGAGAGCTTACACTTAGTTCTCATCTTTGTAATAGAGAACAAATTATTTTATTGCACTTAATAGTTGAGATAATACACAAGAAAACTTAGAGAAGTGGTTGCTGAGAGACGAGATCAATTCTAAGAGAAGTGGCGTCGGTTGTAAATCCTAGGAAGAGATAGTAATTCCGAGCACTTGAGGAAGGTGACACATGCTAGGCCAACACTTAGAGGAGTGTATTATGTGTTAACAATTGTGTGAGATTGTAAACGTTATCGGTGAGCATTGAAAACCGATTGTGTAGTTATTTTTGAGATAGTGGATATTCTCCTCAAGGGTGAGGAGCATAGTGGAGATTCTCCTCGAGGATGAGGAGCAGAGATGTAGGTCGTGGTCTACTGAACTCCGTGATCATTTGCCTTGTGTTTGCGATTGTCATTTGTGCACTATCTCTCTTGTTCTTATGTTCATGTTTATTTCGCCCATTGTTTAATTGTATATCATTGCATTTATTTTATTGTATATTACATCATTAGGATATATTAGTTAATAAGTTTTATATTTGGCATTAATATCAGATTAGGTTAGCAAATGCCCTATTCACCCCCCCCCCCCCCCTCTAGGGTTCTTTCAATAGGTAATGAACAAACCCTTCCTAACGGAGATAAGGATATTAGTCAAATGATAAGTGAAATGATAAGATCTAGAATTGCTCGTGCATCCACCTCAAGAAACTCAATAGACAACAATGCACTAATGGAACTGCTACAAGCAGTGACATTTGTAGTCATCGGGAAACAAGATCAAATCGACCGTAATCGGATGATTGGTCAGAACGAGGAACACTCAAAATTAAGAAGCGGCATGGGGAATTTCAAGAAACTATCTCTACCTAGTTTTGAGGGAACAACTGATCTTATGATTGCTGAGCATTGGATCACGAAAATAGAAAAGGTCTTCACATACATGAAATGCCCTAAAGATGAGAAGGTTGATTATGCAGTGTACATGTTAAAAGATCGTGCTTATGGGTGGTGGCAAATGCAAGTTAGGACGTTAGGTGAGAATGCATACAATATATCACGGGAGGAATTTAAAAATATTTTTTTTATGAAAAGTATTTTCCCTCAACTGTTCGTAAGCAAAAAGAACTAGAATTTCAAAAATTGGAGTAATGCGATAAGACGATAGCTGAATATGAAGAGGAGCTCACCTATCTATCAAATTTTGCTACTCACTTGTTGGGTAAGGAAGAGGATAGAGCTTGTCGCTTCAAAGAAGGGCTTCGATCAGACATTCGAAAGACTGTCAGTGCATTTGAACTCCCTACATATGGAGAAATATTAAAGAAAGCCTTGTTAATTAAGAAAAATGAGATTGATACAAAACCAAAGAATGAGACGAGTAGCTCCTACCCAAAGAAGTGGTTCTTGCCAGATAATCGTAGAGGGAGAAGTAGAAATTAGAGAAACAAAAAGCAGAATTTTGGACTCAGAGAGGAGAAATTTCCTAACCAGAAAATTTTGAGATGTGATGTTTGTCATAAACCTGGACATGAAGTGAGAAACTATTTAAGAAATACTAAAGCTTATTTGAGATGCAGACAAAAAGATCACACAATTACAAACTACCCCTGTGTGTGTGGAAAATTGCGCGAAAATTAAGAATTGAATCTGTATTATTCTCTCTAACTACTAACTTAGAAAAAGAATGATTACAATCCTCTCGATATAACTTCTCTCTAATTGACTTAGAAAAAGAAACTATAATTTTCTTTATCGGTTTCCCGATTTACAAAAGAGGGAAGAATGAAACCCTCTCTTTGTTTAAAACTGGGTTCTTTCTTTAGGATGATGGGAGTTTGAATCTTGTATCCCGTTGACGATCCGAACACTTCAACTTCATGGGATGTTGGTCCTCTCTCCTCGACTTGACGTCTTGAGAAAACTTGCAAGATAAGTTTATAACTCTAGCCGAGTTTTGAGAACTCTTTGTAAGAGAGCTAACAACTTGCAAGACAAGTTCGGAACTCTACACAAGTTTGGGGGAACTTGTTTGAACAAGTTGGAAACTCTCTGTAAGAAAGTTAAGAACTCTAGACAAGTTTGAAGGAAACTTATTTGAACAAGTTAGAAACTCACTGTAAGAGAGTTAAGAACTCTAGCTGAGTTTGAATCCCCAAGAAGGGTTGATTTTAGAGAGGAGATGAACCTCCAAGAGAACTAACCGAAATGGGTTTAAAGAGCAAGCCAAGAACTCCAAAAAGACTCTCCAAGAAGGCCCTCTCCTTCTCTTTCTTCTCTCTTTTTCTCCCCCCCCCCCTTGAGATCCAACCCTATATATAGAGAAATTAGGGGTAAGGTACCTCTTAACAAGCCCTTAACTATGCTCATACCTTTACAAGATAGTTTTGAAAACCGTTCCCGAGTCAAAAATGCAAGGGCCGCATTCTAGAAGAAAGGACGTGGGGCGAACCCTACGTCTGGGAGCTAGAAGTGCAGGGTGACCCCTATGTTTAGGATCTGGAATGTATGGCGACCCCTGTGTTTAGGATCTAGAACGCATGGCAACCTCTGCGTTTTAGGTTGGTAACGTGGCGGTGAACCCTACGTTTGGGATCTGGAAGCGCATGGTGACCCCTGTGTTTGAGATCTAGAACGCATGGCGACCCCTGCGTTTGGGATCTATAAGTGTATGCCGACCTCTGTGTTTGAGCTTGGCAACACGAGGTGAACCATGCATTTGGAATCTAGAACGCATGTCAACTTCTGCATTTGACCTTGGCAACGCGGGGTGAACACTGCGTTTTTCCTTGGAAGTGCAGGGTAACCTCTGGGTTTGAGCTTGGCAACACGCAGTGAACCCTGTATTTGGGATCTTGAACACATGGCGACCTCTGTGTTTGAGCTTAGCAACACGGGGTGAACCCTGCATTTTGCCTTGGAAGTGCAGGGTAACCTCTGCGTTTGAGCTTCTAGAATGCGGAAGAGGGCTTTCACATTTGGATTTGTAGAGATCGTCAATTATAATCTCTTTTCTTCGACTTTTGTGCTGATTGTCATCTTGTAATCTTTACACTTGGCCCTTGTAGAATGTGAGAGTCGTCAATTTGTAACTCTCGCATGTTGCTGTGAAAGTCTTCATATTGTAACTTTCATTGACTGTTGCAGAGGTCGTCAGATTATAACTTTCACTTGTTGATGTGAAGGATGTTAGATTATACCTTTCATCATCTGTTGTTTTATGGGGATCAGCTATCTGTAGTAATATGTAGATAACCTACAGAACCCCCTCCAAAGTTTATAAAAGTTCGCGGTTGATTGGGAAGAATTTTTAGAATACTTTGGATCCCAAAATCAATTTGAGATTTGTTGAGTGGTGGTTCACTGCATCTGTCTGAAGACATCGTGGATTTGATTACAGAAATTTATTGAACGGGACCTGTAGAAGGATGATCTTCATGATTCTGCATACAATAGGATTTTTAGCAAACCCTCAGCCATCAACAGATTTGATAAGCCTTTACCGACTATCATTTAAGTCGGGCAAGTATGTGGATTATCTAAGTTCGTTCCACATGTAACGTTGTGCTAAAAGAATGAACTCTCTTAGACTTAGTGCTATGATACCGAATACATAGACTTTGCCGTTGTTTCTTCCTGTGCTATGTTTCATTTAAAATACTAAAAGAAAGTTAGAAGTGCCAGAGGTATAATATTAACTTGGTATAAATTTTCACTTAGAATAAAATTCAGAAATTTTCTTCACTATCACTAGGATATTCCAGAAAATCTTCAATCCGCTGGGGATTCTGTAATGAATACTGGCTATATATATTTATTTTGAAAGAGACCTAACAAGTTCATTGGGGGTTTGACTGTTGGAGGTATGATGTTAACCTAACAGTATTTTATGGGCCTATCGCTCTATTGAAGAGAGTCGATAAACTGATTTGGTCGTTAGAGGTGTGATATTAACTTGACGTGTTTATGGACCTATCTCTATATTGAAAAGAGTCGATAAGTTGATTGGGTCATCAGAGGTGTTTTGTTAACATGACAAGATTATGGAACTATCGCTTTATTAAAGAGAGTCGATAAGTTAATTGTCAGAGGTTTGTTGTTAACTTGACAAGAATTTTGTTGTGATTTGAACAACTTTGTGGACCTATCATCCCATTGGATAGGATTGATAAGTTGACCGTCAGAGATATAGTGTTAACATGATAGAAATTTTGTTATGATTTGAGCAACTTTGTGGACCTATCATCCCATTGGAGAGGATTGATAAGTTGACTATCAGAGGTGTAGTGTTAACATGACAGAAGTTTTGTTGTGATTTGAATAACTTTGTGGACCTATCATCCCATTGATGAGGATTGAAAAGTTGACTATCAGACGTGTAATGTTAACATGTCAGGAATTTTGTTGTGATTTGAACAACTTTGTGGACTTATCATCCCATTGGCAAGGATTGATAAGTTGACTATCAGAGGTGTAGTGTTAACATGACAGGAGTTTTGTTATCAAAAAAGTTTGTCATATCAAGAATGAAGCAAACTAAAGTTATACTCCATAGGATAATGACCATCAGAAGTGTAATGTTAGCTTAACGATGTGAAAGATTTTTTACTCTTAATCTAGTGGATTCCAAGCAACCAACCCCCAGTCTAAGTGAGTTCACTTTCCCTTTTTAGACTCAACTGGGGGAGGAAAGGGGGTCCCATGATTCTCTATGGGTAATATTTCTTAATAAATTTCTCATTGATTGGCATCATGAACCTATCATTTTTTTGATTGATGAGACGGTAGGCTCCATTCGAGTAGACTGACTCTACCACGAAGGGTCCTTCTCATTTAGGATTGAACTTCCCTTTCGTCTTGTACGTCATGACCGTGGGTCGTCTGACTACTAAGACAAGATCGCCATTCTTAAAGATCCTTTCTTTGACCTTTTTGTTTTAGGCTTTAGAGATACGAGCTTGATATAACTCGATCTGTTGTTGAGCATGAAGTCGCTTATCATCCAACGCTTCCAGTTCTTGAAGGCGTAGTTGATGACGGTCCTCATCTGTCATCCCGATCGCAAGGGTAACTCTCAGGGATGGGATCTAAATTTCTAATGGTAGTACAGCCTCGCAGCCATACACCAAAGAAAAGGGAGTAGCTTTTGTCGGGATCCTCACCGTTGTGGGGTAGGCCCATAGACATTCGTCGAGTTGCTCATCCCAGTCGCATCGGCTTTTGGAGATGAACTTCTTGAGAAGCTTCACGATTGTCTTGTTAAAAGCTTCTGCAAGACCATTAGCTGGTGGATAATATGTTGTTGACGTAACGCTTTGGATTCTAAACTTATTGTAGAATCTCTAAAAATTGTAGCTGACAAAGTAGGTTCCATTGTCATGAACTATTCACCTTGGTACGCTAAAACAGTAGACGACATGGTGTTTGATGAACTTGACCACGTCCAAAGACTTAACTTCTTTCAAAGGAACTGCTTCTGCCCATTTAGAGAAGTAATCGGTTATTACCAAGATAAACCGATGTCCTTTGGATGTTAGAGGGGAAATGGGTCCAATAATATCCATTCCCCACATATCGAATGGCCAAGATGAAGATATTGGATGCAGATTCCCTGGTGTTTGATGAATAAAATCACCATGGACCTAACATGCGTGACATCTTTTAGCATAATTGACGGTGTCGACGATCATTTTAGGCCAGTAATAGCCGAGCCTGCGGAGTTAATCCCCTAGTTTAGCTCTGGGTTGATAAGCTCCACATATTCCATCGTGAGCTTCTCTGAGAGCTTCTTGTGCCTCTTTCCTAGAAAGGCAGCGAAGCAAAATTTCATCATACGATTTTTTATACAAAGTTTGAGATACCGCATCATAATAGAATCGAAGGGCCTTCTGTTTGATGGCGGTCGCTCCATTAGAATCATTGGGTAGTATGCAATGCAAGACATAGTCAATGAACGGGAATTGCTAATCTCTTAGTTCAGGACCTGTGGAAGCTTCGCAAATGATCTCTGTTGTTGCCTCTTCTGAGCGATTTCCTAGAGGGAACTTGGGGTGATACAAATCATGGCCTGCCATGAGTATCTTTATTTCTGCCTTTGGTGGCAATGCTAGTGAAGTTGCAAGCAAAGCTAAGGCATCTGTATATGCATTACGGGCTCGTCGAACGTGCCCGATAAAGAAGCTCTCAAATTTTTGGGCTAACTTTAGCGCCATAAAGTGGTATAGGACCAAATCCTCGTTACGCACTTCATATTCTCCTCGAACTTGATTTATGATGAGTTGAGAATCACCATAGGCTTCAAGGTATTGGACGTTGAATTCCTCGACCAGCTGCATTCCTAGTAGCAAAGCATTGTACTCTGCTACATTATTGGTGCATGGATAAATTAAAGAAAAATCCTTTTGGGATCACCTAATCAGCTAGGATACGAGCATAACTCCAACATCGGCTGTGACACCTCCATCAGGACTTACTCTAGATGCACCATCGAAGAATAAGTTCCATACTTGCATGACTCCTTGAGTCATGTAAGCCTCTGCAACTTTGTCTGGTAAGTCTTCATACAATTTGGAAGAATTAAGCACCGGATGGTTAGCTAAGAAATCTGCCAGGGCTTGGCCTTTAACAACCTTCTGAAGCATGAACTGCATTGAATATTATGACAGAAGTATCACCCATTTTGCAAGACGGCAATTTATCGAAGAAGGTTTCTTCATGAGAACTCTCAAACGGTTCACTTTGGAGATAACGTGAATAATCTATCCAACTAAGTAATGCTGCATTTTCTGAATGGTAAAAACCAAGGTAAGGTATTCATTTTCCACCGGATTATACTGATGTTCAGCTCCAATCATGGTTCTACTGAGGTAGTAGATTGCCTGATCATGGTCCTCATCATTTTTCTGAGCTAATAAAGCTCCCAAAGAATATTCCATGGCCCTCACATATAACAGGAATGGTTTTCCTATCACTGTGGCCACTAGGATTAGCGACTGAGTGAGATATTGCTTGATTTCCTCAAATATCTTTTGGTAGTCTCCATCCCAAACAAAGGAGACTTCTTTCTTCATTAATTTGGTGAAAGGCTAGCAGCGTCCTGAGAGGTTTGATATGAATCTCTGTATGTAAGCCAATCTGCCCTGCAGGCCTCTGAGTTCCTTGATATTCTTCGGAGACTATATTTCTTAGATAGCCAGAACATTTTCTGGATCAAGAGAAATCCCTTTAGAGGTGACTATGAATCCAAGGAATTTACCATTGGATACCCCTAGGAAAGATTTTGTGGGGTTCATCTTCAGCTGATGTACTCGCATGATGTCAAACATTATCTTCAAGTTTGAGAGATGGTCGCCTTTCTTTTGGCTCTTCATTGTGATGTCATCTACTTAGCACTCTACCTTCTTGTGTAGATGTTCATGGAAGATCATGCTCGTAGCACTCTGATAGGTTGCACCGGCATTCTTCAGTCCAAAAGGTATTACTGTATAACAGTACACCCCCAGTAGTGTTCTGAAGGATGTGTGCTTTTCGTTTTTAGGGTGTATTTTGATTTGATTATATCCTAAGAATCCGTCCATGAAAGACATCCTCTCATACCCACAAGTAATGTCAATCATGACATCCATGATGGGAAGGGGGAATTCATCCTTCGGACATGCAGCATTTAAGTTACGGAAGTCAATGCAAATCCTGATCTTCCTATTTTTCTTGGTTACAGGAATAATGTTAGCCACCTAGTCAGGGTGTTGTTCCTCCTTGACAAAGCCTGAATCGATAAGCTTTTTGACTTCCGATTCAATTGCTTCCATGATTTTTGGACGGAATCAACATTATTGTTGTTTAATGGTTTTACATCTGGATCAATGTTGAAACGATGCATGGCTACTTTTGGGTAAAGATCAGGCATGCCTTCATAGTTCTAGGTGAAGACATCTATATATTCTCGGATGAGAGATATAAGATCCTCTTTCTCGGATGGTGATAAACTTTCACTTATAAAAATGGGCTTAGGATCGGCTTCATCTCCCATGTTTATATGGATCACCTTATCTTCCGTGGGTGGCTTACGTTGCTCGAAACGCATATCCCATAAAATATTAAGGCGTTTGATCTAAGGATCGCCAGTTGATTTAATCAACTCTTCGTCATCCTCTTCGTTATCGTCTAGATGACTAGATGAGGTCATGTTCACAGACAAGCCCTTGAAAATTGCACCAATGCTAACATCTGAGTCCTATGATGATGTTCCGGATGAGTGGTATTGACATAGACATTTATTTTTTGAACAGGGGGGCGTTGAAATGTAGCTTAATCCTCTCCCAGTTTTATGATAATAATCATGGGGTTTTCCTTCTAGAGTGAAGGACTGAATCGGTGCTCGTCTTCCTTTCCCGAAGTTTAAACCTTTTGGGTTATTAAAGTCATAACACATCTTCTTCATCATACCGAGGGACTTGGGCCCATAATGATAGAATTGTAAGATTCTAAGGACTTCCTCTGAACTTCCCTGATCAGGTGGCCCAGGGTTGACTTTCCCAAAATAGATTGTCTTTTGGCCTCTCTTCTTGGTTGGGACTATGAAGAAGGCTCTCTGCGCATCTTCTATATCTTCTAATATAGTAAAAGATGATTTGAGCAGCAGGCTAAGCGATGCTTTGGTATACAATGCATGTCATGGATCTGTTCATGCGCCTGCATCAGAGGATACATCAGACAAGTAAGCCAAGTTAAAATTTTCATTAATGTACTACTCGCCCTCACTCACTAGATACATCATTGTTGTTGAGCTCATTCTGGCTCATTACATTCAAGTCTAACTCCCACAGACATTCTTCCTCAGGTTTAGATTCGGGTTCGTCGTCTACTTCGTTGCTACTATCGGAATCTTCTTTTGGTTACTTCGGTTCTTAGGAGTCCATGAAGAAAATTGAATCAGTGTGGTAGTTTTCCACACCCTTGAATGGTTATCCCTGGGCTATCAGGGTTCTGTCTTCTCCCTTATCATTGACATACTTCATCACTTGATGGAGGGTAGACGGGACAAACGATTTGCATAAATCCAAGGTCGTCCTAACAATATATCATAGGAAGTGTCCGCATCTATGATGTAGTAGGTCACTTCTAATCTGAGGTCCCTGATTTGGCATTTGAGTTTGATCTTGCCTATGGGTCACATGCTGTTAGTGTTGAAGCCGAAGATAGTAGTATGTGTTGAGTTCAGTCGGTGCAGAGGAATCCCTAAGAACTGCATAACTCTGTATGGCATAATACTGTGGACGGATCCTAGGTCGACTTGGACATAGTTGATCTCTAAAGACCCGATATACCCTGTGCGGTATAATGGTCGGTCATGCTTGTGTTTGATTTACATATCTTCCTAGGTGAACGATATGCAAGGCAGACTCCTTGTAGCTTGTAATCATTGTGTGCAAGAAGATCCTTCGGTAGCTTCTAGGATGATAGGAAATTGAGTAATAAAGCTCTCTGTATCCGCTAAAGCCTCAATCAGAGCCACTCTCGTGGACTTGGACAGCCTCAAAAGCTCATAAAGAGTGATCCTGGAAGGGATATTGGACAGCCTCATTAAAGAGGTAGGGAGCGCTTGACCCTCCTGCCTCTGGTTGGAGGAGGTTCTTGTTATAACAAACTTCTTTCGGCTTCCCTTTATCAGTTGGCTTCTGGGAGGAAACCCCCATCCTCTTCAGCTAGCTTTTCGGCTTCTTCGGTAATTTGATCATACCTCTTCCGGTATGTCTTTCCTGACCTGGTGCCTGCTCCATGGTTTGCTCTTTGCTCAGCTGCTAGGGCCATTTCCTCTTCCTCCGAGTCAGTGAGAGGGGCCAGATGTGCATCGTCCTCGTTCAGAGAAGGGCTAATCATATTAGAAGTTTTAGCTTTGTTTCTCTTCTTCTTCCTTGATACCCTTGTCCACTGTTAGTCATCAAGCAAATCAGGATGGACCCACATTATCTCTCCTTTTGAAATAGTAAGGAGTATCAATCCTTTGTTCTTTTGACCATGTGGGTCAATGTTTCTCATGTGTAACTCTCCTTTAGGGATAGGAATAACACCATCCGGAGCTGCAACAGGTGGGGAATCATCGAATTGGACCGATATCATGTTAGTAGATACAGTTTTTTTGTTCTGGCCTCAGTTTAAACACTTCGGCATCAACCAAAGCTTGTAAGATATCCTTGAAGATATAACATCTCTTTGTTGGATGTCCTAGCATTCTATGGTGCAGGCAGTAGTTAGGGTCTTCCACCCTTCCTGGTTCTTCAGGTTTCTTAACTTCAGGAAGCTTCAACTTGTTATTTTTCTAAAGTAGCTTAAAAAGAGTGATCACATGGTCCTCTTTGAAGGAATACTGCTTGGGTGTTCTCAGCTGGCCCGATGCCTTGCCCTACTTAGCAGGTGGCACTCAAGTGTTAGTTTCAGCAGCCAGAATATCTTTCCCTTTTGATCGGGGAGCATTATTTTAGCCACGTTGCGTCGGTTGTCTTTGCTTGCCTTCCTATTCAGCTTTAACCCTAGTGATGGTTTCCTCAGCTTGTTCACCTTCAGAAACTAGTTGCTTCCACGAACGGCATTCCGTGACCCCTATCTGAGCTAAGAGACTGGTTTTAAGTTGTATTGATAGGTTTCCACCAGAGTTGCTTGCATCATACAGTTGGGCATCAGAGAACCATTCTTCGAAATCTTTCAACAAAGACTTTTATGGGTTCTCCTCTCCTTTGCTTGGTAGCAAGAAGGGAAGGGACCAAAACTTTTGAGTCATCTTCGAAGAATCTAACCAAAAATAATCTCTCTAGTGTTGGCCTTCTTGTTTTGATGATGTTTAACAAACAATTTACTTCTAATGTTGTTTGTCTAGTGTTTGTGCATTCCTATGTTTTGTAGACAAACAACGTAGTTGGAGGATGGATGGAATTGCGCTTCAACGATGAAATCCAATGGAGGTTGGCGGAAATGTCGGGTTGAAGCCTATACAATTCAAGTTAAAGATCAAATTCAAGCTTCATCCGCAATGTGTACCAAGTTGAGCTCAATGAAGATCAAGATCAAGCTTGGGTAATGTAGTTTAGGTTTTATATTATGTGTGTTAGTACTTTAAGCTCAATATTACACACACATTATATTGGTTTTTGTATATATATAGTTATATATATACATATATGTTATTGGTTTAAATAATTTTCGAGTTTATATATGAAACAAATGAATAGAATTGGAAAATACTATTTTGTTTCATGTTTATATGCCTACATATGATTTCTCTTTTAACAAGCTTATATTTAATGAAATCATATTTAGTGTTTTGAATATATTGCATTGAATATGCAATTTTGTGAAAATATCATATTCTTAGCTTTTGGACTTAACAATATTCATATACATATTT